>VFIW01000038.1:333530-549247 GCA_006386115.1 Globisporangium splendens
CGCATCGGCTGTGTACGGCGGCAAGCAAGAGTCTGCTGCGGTGGCTGGTGAAGCGCAGTACGAGACGATTGGCTACACGTCGGTGAAGAGCGAGACGAGCGGCCGCAAGGCTTCGTCTGGCGCTGCTGGTGTTGCTTCGCGCGACGGCGAAGTGTTGGTCGGTGCTGCTGGCGTTGGTGCCGCATCGGCTGTGTACGGCGGCAAGCAAGAGTCTGCTGCGGTGGCTGGTGAAGCGCAGTACGAGACGATTGGCTACACGTCGGTGGAGAGCGAGACGAGCGGCCGCAAGGCTTCGTCTGGCGCTGCTGGTGTTGCTTCGCGCGACGGCGAAGTGTTGGTCGGTGCTGCTGGCGTTGGTGCCGCATCGGCTGTGTACGGCGGCAAGCAAGAGTCTGCCGATGTTGAAACTGATGAAATAAGTCAGACTGGATTTGCTGCAGCTGCAATTCCAACCTTTGGACTGGGTTCTTTGGCTATTGGTTTGCAGCGTAGCTCAGCGGTTGCTACTGTAACTGTTGGTCCTGGGGTTTCTGATGAAGAAGATGTCCTGAGAAAACGCGGACTTTCTGTGGATGAGGATTATCATGAACCGACTGAACAGTACATTCCTCAACGCGTTGTGTCGCACGGAACGAATGTTCAAGATATCGAAAGTGGACATCCAACCGATGACCGAAATTACGGAAAGCAGGCAAGAAAATTCACGCTCACATGGAGAAAGTTGTGGCTGCAATTGTCTGTGAGAAACACTGCGACGAAGCAAGTTGAAGAAAAGGTGATGCTGAACAACGCCTCCGGATCTGCTCGCCCTGGTGAGCTGTTGCTGATTACGGGGACATCGGCTGCGGAAAGCAAGATGCTGCTCGAGTGCATCGGTGGACGTAACGCGAGTGTACAAGGCAGCATCGGTATGAACGGCATGCTGTGGACCCGCAAGATGAAGCGTTACATCTCGTACGTGATCGAAGAAGACTTGTTCTACGAGACGATCACCGTGCGCGAGCACTTGATTTTCCAGGCTCGTCTGCGACTTGGCAAGTCGTTCACTGAAGAACAGTACATGGTGCGCGTGGACGAGATCATCGAAGAGGTTGGTTTGATGCACCGCCGAGACGCGTTGATCGGAGGTATGTTCGTGTGGGAGCGAAAGCTTTTGTCGATTGCAACGGAGATGCTGTCGAACCCATCGGTACTGCTGGTGGAAGAGCCAGCCTCTGGCTTGGACAGTTTGTCGGCAGAGATTGTGATGTCGAAGCTGCAGCAGATTGCTCGAAGTGGCCGAACGGTCATTGTGACGGTGCACCAGCCAACGTCGGAAGTGTTCGCGTTGGCGGATAGCCTGTATTTGCTTTCGGAAGGTACGGCTGTGTTCTGTGGCAAGGCGTCGGAGGCGAACGGGTACTTTGCCTCGCTTGGATACGAGTGTCCGTCGTACTCGAGTCAAATCGGCTACTACCTTCGCTTGTTGATTATTCAGAGTCGCGAGACGGACCATGTGGGTGCGGCTCGATTGGCGATGCTGAAGGAAGAGTGGGCAAAGCGCGAAGCAGCTATTGCTGTGGAAGAGACTGCATTCGAAGCTGGTCCAGCTGACGATGGCGTCGATGCTGAGGCTGAAATCAGTCTCGGCTTCTTCAGTCAACTGTACGTGCTCATCACTCGCAATGTGATTCGCTTGATTCGCTACCGCTGGTGGTTCTTCTGGATGGTCATCTGGTTCCTCGTGATCGCTGTGATCTTCGGCTTGATTTACTTGAACCTTGACATGACGCAGCGCGGCATCCAGAATACGTCGGGCGCGTTCTTCTACATGATTTTGGTGCTCATTTTCTTGATGGTGTACCGCACGCTCGCGCACTTGCCAATGGATTTGGCTGTAATGAGCCGAGAGCACCGTGGCGGATGGTATTACGTGATTTCGTGGTACATCTCTCGCAGTCTGTGTGGTATTCCTCGTGAGATCATCCTGCCGATCGTGTTTTTCGTGCCGGTGTACCTGCTGATGGACATCGATTTTGGCTTCAAGGTGTATTTCTACATGCAAGTGATGGTGATTTTGGTGAGCAGTGCTGCGATTGGCCTTGGTTACGTGGTGATGTGCCTGTTCCGTCGTGTCTGGCTAGCTTTGGTTGTGTACGCGGTGCTGATGATGCTGTTCGTGGTCTTCGGAGGTTTGTTCGTCAACGAAGATGACGTGCCAGATTACGTCGTGTGGATTGATTACATTTCACCAGTCAAGTTCGGCTTCGAAGGTTTGATGAAGATTTACTGGGGTCGTGTGGCATACGTTGAATGCGACTCGTCGAATGCAAACTGTGTCGCTCGAACGGGATCTGAGGTGCTCGCTTACTACGGTTTGCGCCGGCGCTCGGCGTTGGCTGACGGTTTGATCTTGTTTGGCATCAACATTGCGTATCGCATTATCGCGTTGTTCTTGCTCTTGTGGGTGAGACGTCCACATGTTGATATCACTTGGGTGACTGAGGATTCTTCCTTTGTATATGAACATTGGTCTGCTGTGAAAACCGATGGTGGTGAGTCTCAACGCGGAAGTATTGCGAAGGTTCTTTCGAGAGATAATGTTGGTCGCTCGAGTATTGAAGGTGAATCTCACCACGAGTACATTCAAATTGAGACGCCACGAACTGCAGGAAAATATGCGTTGGAGGCAAGAAAATTCACGCTCACATGGAGAAAGTTGTGGCTGCAATTGTCTGTGAGAAACACTGCGACGAAGCAAGTTGAAGAAAAGGTGATGCTGAACAACGCCTCCGGATCTGCTCGCCCTGGTGAGCTGTTGCTGATTACGGGGACATCGGCTGCGGAAAGCAAGATGCTGCTCGAGTGCATCGGTGGACGTAACGCGAGTGTACAAGGCAGCATCGGTATGAACGGCATGCTGTGGACCCGCAAGATGAAGCGTTACATCTCGTACGTGATCGAAGAAGACTTGTTCTACGAGACGATCACCGTGCGCGAGCACTTGATTTTCCAGGCTCGTCTGCGACTTGGCAAGTCGTTCACTGAAGAACAGTACATGGTGCGCGTGGACGAGATCATCGAAGAGGTTGGTTTGATGCACCGCCGAGACGCGTTGATCGGAGGTATGTTCGTGTGGGAGCGAAAGCTTTTGTCGATGCACGGAGATGCTGTCGAACCCATCGGTACTGCTGGTGGAAGAGCAGCCTCTGGCTTGGACAGTTTGTCGGCAGAGATTGTGATGTCGAAGCTGCAGCAGATGCTCGAAGTGGCCGAACGGTCATTGGACGGTGCACCAGCCAACGTCGGAAGTGTTCGCGTTGGCGGATAGCCTGTATTTGCTTTCGGAAGGTACGGCTGTGTTCTGTGGCAAGGCGTCGGAGGCGAACGGGTACTTTGCCTCGCTTGGATACGAGTGTCCGTCGTACTCGAGTCAAATCGGCTACTACCTTCGATTCAGAGTCGCGAGACGGACCATGTGGGTGCGAACGATTGGCCATGCGAAGGAAGAGTGGGCAAAGCGCGAAGCAGCTATTGCTGTGGAAGAGACTGCATTCGAAGCTGGTCCAGCTGACGATGCGTCGATGCTGAGGCTGAAATCAGTCTCGGCTTCTTCAGTCAACTGTACGTCATCACTGCAATGTGATTCGCTTGATTCGCTACCGCTGGTGGTTCTTCTGGATGGTCATTGGTTCCTCGTGATCGCTGTGATCTTCGGCTTGATTTACTTGAACCTTGACAGACGCAGCGCGGCATCCAGAATGCGTCGGGCGCGTTCTTCTACATGATTTTGGTGCTCATTTTCTTGATGCCACCGCACGCTCGCGCACTTGCCAATGGATTTGGCTGTATGAGCCGAGAGCACCGTGATTACGTGATTTCGTGGTACATCTCTCGCAGTCTGTGTGGTATTCAAGATCATCCTGCCGATCGTGTTTTTCGTGCCGGTGTACCTGCTGATGGACATCGATTCTTCAAGGTATTTACATGCAAGTGATGGTGATTTTGGTGAGCAGTGCTGCGATTGGCCTTGGTTACGTGGTGATGTGCTGTTCCGTCGTGTCTGGCTAGCTTTGCGGTGCTGATGATGCTGTTCGTGGTCTTCGGAGGTTTGTTCGTCAACGAAGATGACCAGATTACGTCGTGTGGATGATTCATTTCACCAGTCAAGTTCGCTTCGAAGGTTTGATGAAGATTTACTGGGGTCGTGTGGCATAGGCTCGTCGAATGCGGGTCGCTCGAACGGGATCTTGAGGTGCTCGCTCGGTTTGCGCCGGCGCTCGGCGTTGGCTGACGGTTTGATCTTGTTTGGCATCAACATTGCGTATCGTATTATCGCGTTGTTCTTGCTCTTGTGGGTTCGTGGACCGACTTTACGGACCAACTGGGCACATTATCAGTACGAATCGTTGCTGTCCGGTGAGTTTTATTCCGGAGACCTGAAGTACAACACCTACATGTCAATCAATGCGGCTTGTTTGCGCAAGAAGTCCAACTACGTCGCTGATACACCGAAGTCCACGCTCACATGGAGAAAGTTGTGGCTGCAATTGTCTGTGAGAAACACTGCGACGAAGCAAGTTGAAGAAAAGGTGATGCGAACAACGCCTCCGGATCTGCTCGCCCTGGTGAGCTGTTGCTGATTACGGGGACATCGGCTGCGGAAGCAAGATGCTGCTCGAGTGCATCGGTGGACGTAACGCGAGTGTACAAGGCAGCATCGGTAGAACGGCATGCTGTGGACCCGCAAGATGAAGCGTTACATCTCGTACGTGATCGAAGAAGACTGTTCTACGAGACGATCACCGTGCGCGAGCACTTGATTTTCAGGCTCGTCTGCGACTTGGCAAGTCGTTCACTGAAGAACAGTACATGGTGCGCGTGGACGAGATCATCGAAGAGGTTGGTTTGATGCACCGCCGAGACGCGTTGATCGGAGGTATGTTCGTCTGGGAGCGAAAGCTTTTGTCGATTGCGACGGAGATGCTGTCGAACCCATCGGTACTGCTGGTGGAAGAGCCAGCGTCTGGCTTGGACAGTTTGTCGGCGGAGATTGTGATGTCGAAGCTGCAGCAGATTGCTCGAAGCGGCCGAACGGTCATTGTGACGGTGCACCAGCCAACGTCGGAAGTGTTCGCGTTGGCGGATAGCCTGTATTTGCTTTCGGAAGGTACGGCTGTGTTCTGTGGCAAGGCGTCGGAGGCGAACGGGTACTTTGCCTCGCTTGGATATGAGTGTCCGTCGTACTCGAGTCAAATCGGCTACTACCTTCGCTTGTTGATTATTCAGAGTCGCGAGACGGACCATGTGGGTGCGGCTCGATTGGCGATGCTGAAGGAAGAGTGGGCAAAGCGCGAAGCAGCTATTGCTGTGGAAGAGACTGCATTCGAAGCTGGTCCAGCTGACGATGGCGTCGATGCTGAGGCTGAAATCAGTCTCGGCTTCTTCAGTCAACTGTACGTGCTCATCACTCGCAATGTGATTCGCTTGATTCGCTACCGCTGGTGGTTCTTCTGGATGGTCATCTGGTTCCTCGTGATCGCTGTGATCTTCGGCTTGATTTACTTGAACCTTGACATGACGCAGCGCGGCATCCAGAATACGTCGGGCGCGTTCTTCTACATGATTTTGGTGCTCATTTTCTTGATGGTGTACCGCACGCTCGCGCACTTGCCGAAGGATTTGGTGCTGATGTCTCGTGAGCAGAAGGGTGGCTGGTATTACGTGATTTTGTGGTTCATCGCCCGCAGTCTGTGCGCGGTTCCTCGTGAGATCATCCTGCCGATCGTGTTTTTCGTGCCGGTGTACCTGCTGATGGACATCGATTTTGGCTTCAAGGTGTATTTCTACATGCAAGTGATGGTGATTTTGGTGAGCAGTGCTGCGATCGGTCTTGGCTACTTGATCATCAGCTTGATTCGTCGTGTGTGGCTCGCGTGGCTCATTTACGCGATCGTGATCATGGTGTTTGTGATTTTCTGTGGCTACTTCGTCAGTGATGATGATGTACCGAACGGCCTGTCGTGGATTAGCTACTTTTCGCCCATCAAGTATGGCTACCAAGGTTTGATGAACTTGTACTGGGGGCGCGTGACGACCATTGACTGTGATTTGTCGACCGAAAACTGTATTGCGCGTACTGGTTCGGAAGTGCTGACTTACTACAGCTTGCGCCGCCGCTCGACATTGACGGATGGATTCATCTTGTTCGGTATCAATATCGCCTTCCGCCTCATTTCGCTCTTTGCGTTGTTGTGGATTCCTGGTCAATTCCACTTGGAAGTGGTTCCTAGCCAATTCAATTTGAGTGGCATGTACTGCTGCAAATCATCGACTCGCAGTCTTCCGGTAGAAGATAACAATGTCCACGCTAACGGTACGGCAGCAAAGTTAAGTGGTGCTGCAAATGCATCCACTTGCGGCGACGGAAGCGCAGAGTTTGAAAACAACGACCATTTCATCGAAGTTCAAACCCCAAGAGATCAAGATGTGAACGGAGTCCATATCCCAACGTACACGCTTCAATGGAGAAAGATGTGGTTGAGACGGACAGTGCGCGGGGCGAACGCCATGTATTCAGAAGAGAAGGTTGTGTTGAGCAACATGAGCGGATCTGCTCGCCCTGGTGAGCTGTTGCTGATTACGGGGACATCGGCTGCGGAAAGCAAGATGCTGCTCGAGTGCATCGGTGGACGTAACGCGAGTGTACAAGGCAGCATCGGTATGAACGGCATGCTGTGGACCCGCAAGATGAAGCGTTACATCTCGTACGTGATCGAAGAAGACTTGTTCTACGAGACGATCACCGTGCGCGAGCACTTGATTTTCCAGGCTCGTCTGCGACTTGGCAAGTCGTTCACTGAAGAACAGTACATGCTACGCGTGGACGAGATCATCGAAGAGGTTGGTTTGATGCACCGCCGAGACGCGTTGATCGGAGGTATGTTCGTCTGGGAGCGAAAGCTTTTGTCGATTGCGACGGAGATGCTGTCGAACCCATCGGTACTGCTGGTGGAAGAACCAGCGTCTGGCTTGGACAGTTTGTCGGCGGAGATTGTGATGTCGAAGCTGCAGCAGATTGCTCGAAGCGGCCGAACGGTCATTGTGACGGTGCACCAGCCAACGTCGGAAGTGTTCGCGTTGGCGGATAGCCTGTATTTGCTTTCGGAAGGTACGGCTGTGTTCTGTGGCAAGGCGTCGGAGGCGAACGGGTACTTTGCCTCGCTTGGATACGAGTGTCCGTCGTACTCGAGTCAAATCGGCTACTACCTTCGCTTGTTGATTATTCAGAGTCGCGAGACGGACCATGTGGGTGCGGCTCGATTGGCGATGCTGAAGGAAGAGTGGGCAAAGCGCGAAGCAGCTATTGCTGTGGAAGAGACTGCGTTCGAAGCTGGTCCAGCTGACGATGGCGTCGATGCTGAGGCTGAAATCAGTCTCGGCTTCTTCGGTCAACTGTACGTGCTCATCACTCGCAATGTGATTCGCTTGGTTCGCTACCGCTGGTGGTTCTTCTGGATGGTCATTTGGTTCCTCGTGATCGCTGTGATCTTCGGCTTGATTTACTTGAACCTTGACATGACGCAGCGCGGCATCCAGAATACGTCGGGCGCGTTCTTCTACATGATTTTGGTGCTCATTTTCTTGATGGCGTACCGCACGCTCGCGCACTTGCCGAAGGATTTGGCTGTAATGAGCCGAGAGCACCGTGGTGGGTGGTATTACGTGATTTTGTGGTTCATCGCCCGCAGTCTGTGCGCGGTTCCTCGTGAGATCATCCTGCCGATCGTGTTCTTCGTGCCGGTGTACCTGCTAATGGACATCGATTTTGGCTTCAAGGTGTACTTCTACATGCAAGTGATGCTGATTTTGGTGAGCAGTGCTGCGATCGGTCTTGGCTACTTGATCATCAGCTTGATTCGTCGTGTGTGGCTCGCGTGGCTCATTTACGCGATCGTGATCACTCTGTTTTTGATCTTTGGCGGCTTTGTTATCAATGTCAAGGACATCCCCGACTACGTGGTCTGGATCCACTACATGTCACCAATCAAGTACGCCTACGAAGGCTTGATGAAGATCTACTGGGTACGCGTTGCCAGCATCCCGTGCGATACGTCTGTTGAGAACTGCATCGCTCGAACTGGTGCCCAAGTGCTGACATACTACAGCATGCGTCACCGCTCAGCATTGGCGGATGGCTTCATCGTGTTCGGCATTAACGTCCTGTGCCGCTTCATCAGCGTCATCGCGGTCTGGTTCCGACTCCACAACAAGAAGAACTAGAAGCGCACAAACTATATGTTTTGCACATCTGCATGTACACAAGAAAGAAAATGATGCATACTGCATGTGATGCATATTACAAAACACAATAACGAATTGATACATACCTGCATTTTCGGAAATTTGAAGTCTGGCGTTTCTTCTTGACGAGCATGGTTCGGACGCTTGCTTGGTCTTCCTGGTCTCATCTATCGCTTCGCAGCTCAAGGCATAGAGTTGGCCCCTGTCAGCTGTGGTAAATGCATCGATGCCGTGACATCAGGTACACTTTCGCGAGGTTCCGGCGCGAAATTCGCATGCAGCACTCGCTGTTCTCGTGTATTTTTGCCTTTACTTTCAGTTGTTGCCCAGTGCAGAAAATGGGCTCCGCTAAGTCTGCATAATTGACTAAGTCGACAGGAGAGAATAACCGCCTTGCACCAATAACAACATGCAGACAACATGGAGTAACCACTTTCAATTATAATCGGTTAAGTTGATGCTTGATGTGTGACACCTGTTTAACCGGGTAAGAATGTTTGTGATTCACGAAGTAACCACTTGCGTAGCTCCTCACTGAAAAGTCGATGCACATTGTCATAAATCAGAGCGAGCACCCTGCGTCAGAGGCAAATCCCGATGCGAGTTGCTCTTGTTCTTGCAGCGCTGCTCGCGCTCTCCACCGCCACGAGCCTGCGCATCAACGGCTGGTACCCGTGCACGCTCTCGGAGCCGGTGCCTTTTGCGCCACTGGCGGCGAAGATCGTCTTCAAGTGCGCGCAAGTTGAAGTGCCGCTGTGCCATGCGGGCATCTGCACGAGCAACAAGACCATTGAGGTGTTCGTGAAGCGGCTGCTGGGTAGGGAAGGCGGCATTGACATTGAGCCCGTTTGGATGTCCGACAGCGGCTCATCATCGGAGGAAGAGGAGGGTGACAGCGATGATTATGATGGCGAGATGGTGACCGGCGAGCCGGCGAAGAAGAGCGTGTGGTTCCTCCAGGGCGGACCCGGCGCATCCTCTGCGGACAGTGAGATCAAAACGACTCAGTTGATTCTATCCTTATGCGCTTTATGTGTGCTGGCAACTGACACTGTTCCTGCTCTGCTTATTTGAATGTTGCAGTGGAGATTGCGATGCTGACCGTCTACTCGTTGGCGAATGCGAGTGTGAACGTGTACACGATGGACCATCGTGGCACGGGGCGAAGCCACTTTCTACAATGTGAGGCTGCGCAGGCGTTTGCTGACGGGAGCCCCAGTGGCGGTGAGTTGACGCTGGAGGAGTTTCCTGCCTGCATTGCCGATGTCATGTACCAGATCGACGATCAGACCGCGGCGTTCTCCGTCACGAGCGCGGCAACGGATCTTACATACTTGATCGACTCCTTGCACCAGGCAGACGACGACGAAGCATTTTTGTATGGCTCAAGCTACGGCACGTACCTCGTAGAGCGTGTCATGCATCTGGCTCCACAGAAGGTGAAAGGTTACCTCGTCGATGGTGTGGTATCGGAATCGGGCTCCTCGCCTGCGACGCGGCTTCAATTCTCGCATTGGAATCGCAACATCCTGCCGCCGTCAAAGCGATTCCTTGAGCTTTGCTATGAGCAAAAGGATTGTCCGTTGAAATTCAAGTCGAAGGAGACCGTGTTGGAAGACGTGCTGACAATGTACGATGAGATTGACGATGGTATCGAGGACAATTCCTGTGCCGAAAGTTTGATGCTGTTTCTTAAGGCTGAGACCCCATCGTACGCGCTTCGCGAGTTTTTCGGATTGCTGGTACGAGATGCGTGGAATCGCGCGCTTGTGCCATCGCTACTGGTTCGTATCCATCGATGCAATGACCAAGATATCGGGGAACTGTCGATTGTGATGGGTGCGTTGATGGAAGCAACAGCCAGTCCGTACGAGTCCAAAGTCGACAAGAAACAATCTTCGCCAAAGCGCCACTCGCAAGTCCCTAGGAGTCACCGCCGCCATGTCCAGAAAAAGAAGAAGTATCCTTCCACTTCTTCGATGCTGCTCCCTGATCCCGTCAAGGCTACGAGTCCGCTGGTGTACTTTTTGATTGCGTTCTCGGAGCTATGGAGCTCCCCTGTCCCCAGCTTGAATGAGCTGGAAGGGTATTTCGAAGACGGCGTTTTCTCGGAGGACGCGCTCAACATTGAGATCTATTGTCTGCTCACGGGTAATTGGAATCCAGACGCAGAAGAATCCAGTCGAGACCCGGTCTGTGACGACGTACTGCAGCGTCTGAAAACCTTGGACGACATCGAGGCAAACGTATCCCTAACAACGAATCCGTTTGTGTATAAGCCTGACCGATACTGGAACCAGACTGCGTCACTTCCTGCGCATGCGAGCGCACTTTTCTTTGTCGGGGGTCTGGATTTCCAGACACCAAAGGAATTCGCACTCGCTGAGTTTGAAGCCATGAAAGCTGTTACTCCCGGGGACGCTGCGAGCCAGATGATGCTCATCGAGTTTGCATATGGAACCCACGGTGCAGGTTTTCTTCCGACGACTCCGGATGACGAGACCAACTGCGGTGCGAAGATCATGACATCGTTCATCTTGAACAATGGTGACACGAGTAAAGTGGACACTTCGTGCATCCAGGAGCTCCCGGAGCTGTCGCTCAGTGACAAAGTCCTGATGGACTTGATTGAAGAACTCGTATACGGCGATCTCATAGAACTGGATGACCAAGATTAAACTGTGACGCGTGCGCATTGCTCGAGATTTGTATAAATTGTTCGTGAAGAACATGAGGCAAATGGGTGTGGACACAAAACTTCATCCCTCAGCTTCATAGAATCGGGACTCCAGATTCCTGTGTTGCACCACAAGATATAGAAACCAGTAGCACTTCATGCACGTTTTTCGAGTTCTACTAGCAAAATATGGCATCATCGAACATTGCGCAATTGATCTTGGGTGTAAGTAAATGCCATTTTGATCTCGAGAACTTATCCACAACTGGTGCAAAACAGCAGACGATAATTCATTAAATTATCTATGCGGACAAGTTCATCGTCTGCTTTATCGGAAATACCACAAAAACAAACACGATAGCAAGAGACCAAATTCGAGATTTCGATTTGACGAACTCTTGTTTGCAGACCCAGACCCACTTTGAGTGCTGTTTGTCAACAGTGACTGCGAGATCGATGCGCTTGCTTCGGAGTTCGGCAATGCCAACGTACTGCCGTCGTATCCACACTCGAATGAGTTGGTCAAGTGGAGACACAGGGGTTTGACGGGCTTGCTTAGCCTCGCCAACGCTTGACGAACAACATTGGTGCTGTTTAGCTGCTGGTGAAATTCTGATCGGATTGTGTCAGCGAATGCGTAGGTGATGTTCAACGAGGTTAGTGCGTTGTTCCACTCTCGTGTCGTGACTCCAAAGCGGTCGAACAAAGCGGTCGAACAAATCAGCGACGGCGTCCACAAAGCCAAGGGAGAGCAGCGCAAGATTGGACTCCGAAGTGATCCAATTCCCAAGCAGTTCGCCACGTAGACACCGCTCCGCGCCAAAGAGACTTGCGAAGTGCATGATGAGCCTGCCACCGTCGCTCTTGAGAACGAAGTTTTTCACGATCGGGAGTTTACTGACTTGCTGCCACAGCGCATCGACGGGTGCGTAACAGATGCCGACAGGTTCTTCTCCTGCGGTTCCAAATAGTTGCGCAGTCATCCCCTGAGTCGAAAAGAACTTGAGACCACTCATCGCGTGACAGCCTTGGGTGTTGGAGATTTGCAGCGCGAGGAGCGCCGTCTCGGGGATATTTTCCGAGATGAAGGACATCAGCAGCGAATACGCGCACGTCTTGGTCACTTGGAGACCGCTGCTGCGACTCACAAAGGTCTTTTCGGAGCACAGCACATTTCCCAAATGCTGCAGTGCCAATGCAACAAGTGAGGCCAAGTCGAGGCCAAAGAGCGCCGGTATCCGCTGCTTCAGGGGTTCACAGCATTGAGCCGTCGACTCCATCGCAGCGTTGATTGCGGACACCACAACCTCATTAATGCACGGCACACTCGTCTTCAAAAGCAATGGCCAGTAAAAATGGCGGAAATAGTCGTCATCGAGCTCTTGCGGCGGAGTTGCGGACGTCCACTTGGCCCAGCATTGCATGGATTCGTCCGATTTGGCCAAGGAGACGAGCGTGCCCCAGTAGTCGATGGACGCGGCGCATTGCGAAATCCATGGGAAAGCCGAATCGAACGCTGCAAACGTTTCGTCCACATCAAGCGTATCGGGTATTTGTGAGTTGGACGCATTCGCTGACGTCGCAATCCGTGATGCAAAGCCAACGAGCGTGTTGTCATTGTCAACCAAGCGGTGGCAGCCGGCACTTGCGGCAAACGGGAGTTGTAACATCAGCGTCACGCTGATCCACAAGATTGTCAGGCATGATGCAAGTGACTCCATTGCTTGTGGTGACCTCGTGCAGCAAATATGTTTGATGGATTTGAGCAAAGTCGTCTGTGTGTGTGTGTGTCATTATTTGGGCATGCATGGCACAAGAACGAATGTTGTGACCTTATCGGCCAAAAATACCAAGTCAGGTAGCGTTTTGGACAAGATTCTTAGACACTCCCCATCTGCTGTTTGTGAGGCATGTTTCTTCAAATGACCTTGTGTTGTCAATAATCAGCCTCGAGTCTCAAGGCGTCTCTCTGTATCGATTACCAGCTCCTTGCCATTCCTCCATGCTCAACACGACCACACTCACTGCACCACTCCAAAGAAAAGCCGCTGGAGTTTAAGCGACATTGGAGTCGGCGATGCCTTGGTATCCTTGTCGACGCATGCGCTCGAGTACTTTTTGCGATCCAATCGCGACAAGCGCCGTGAGGAGACCGCCACAAACGCAACCAGCTACGAAAACCGAGACGCTTGAACTCTGCAATGGGCTGACAACAGCAGCCCACATCATCGTTGACTCTGGCTTCACTTGATCCGCAAACAAACTTAGCTGTGGATGAGACTTGTTTCCAAGACGAGACTCGATCAACGATTCAATCTCTGTGCGCGCAGGCAGATCCACAGTTCTCGCAGTGTTCGATTTATCCAACAACGCACTGGTCGCGTCAACGTACCAGTTTCCGAACGTGACTGGAATCAAGCGCCGACTTTGTGGATCAGAGAAATCCAACTGATTCAAATCGATCAGACGAAGCACTTGGTTCGTCGTCGATTGGACGTACAGCTTCTTGCGGCCGTGGTCTCGCACGAGGGACCATTCCGTGGCCTCAAGCGAAGGAGGACGCACCACCGTATTGAGCAAGTGCAGCGTATCAGAGATCTCGCGCTGCTCCTCCGTAGCCACGAGGTACGTGGCATCAGGAGGCGAGTGCGGGTACCCATACGGTGCAAAGTGATTGAGCGCAGAGAGACGCAGGAAGCGCTCCGTTGGATCATACCCACCAGGATAAGTCTCGAATCCATTCTTGTGCAGTATCTCCAATTGTTCGTTCAATGGCGGATCGTTTGTCAAGACAGCGTTGACGTTGTCGTAGAGCGTGACGTTTCCGTGGATGAACTCCAGGACGAGGTTCTTGCCATTGGCATCGTGGATACTGATGTGCAGCGGCGTGCGTCCGAGGCCCGTGCTCGTGCCTAGCAGCACTGCTGCGATGCGCGCATCCGTCTCAGCGATCTGGATATGTTTCAAGCCTTCACGCACTTCGTCCACCGTCGCGTAATTGCCCAGGATGTACGTACATATGGACGTCACGATCGGCTTTTCCGCGTCGTGATCCTTGCTGCCTGAAGGTGCAGTCTGGGGTGTTGGGTACTCTGTGGCGGTGAGGTACAGCTCGGCAGCCGAGAGTCCCTTTTCGTTCATGCCATCGGCCGCGATGTTGAAGCCAAACATGTTGAAGCCGATGAAGCCGTACTTGCTCTCCCACTGGTAGTCTGGGCACTTGGGGCAATTGTACACCGGCAGTTCCTGGAACGACGTCCCTCTCGGGATCACTTCAACCACACTCGCGAGATCCGCGTCAAAATCCATCGTGCGTCCACTCACGATGCTTCCCGTCGTCGTGTTCAGCATAAAGTCACTACACGCGTCGATCCGGGCTCCCAGGAGACCCAGGAGCAACGCAGAGGCAGCGTGGAGGCGCGCGATCGTAGAAAACTTCATCTCGAGTGAGCTTCTCTTGAAGCAGGCGAATTTAAAAGTGTGACGAGAAGAGGACTGGGTCCTTTTTGGCACGGTTGTCGATGAGTCACGCGCGAAGAGAAGATACAGTATCAAAAAGCGATGCGATTTTCGAACACAAGTTGGGATACGGTTCAATTTGGGGACTTTCGAACCTTGTTTTGATATAGGAGTGATTGTCCGTTACAACCATTCTCAATCGTGCTTGCAAATCAAAAGTCTCACGCTTCCAGATCCATTTCCTGTGCAACACATCCGAGTTTCTGGCGTGCTTGACGCTGGTTGTTGCACCTGTCGAGAACAGCGGAGACACGATGCAAGCCCCGACAACAATGCGACGGCCATTGAGCTCGCTCAATCCGCTCAATGCTACTGGGAGTTGATGGAGAGAAGCACTGAGAAACCGTTGATGTGGTGCACCTGGTTATCCTTCAAAGGCTTGACCCATGAGTAACAGGATGGGTCTACGCGTGGGGAGGAATGTTGAAGTTGAAACATGCTTGGATGTGGACTAATCACCGCCAATTTTGCGTGGACCTCCTGGAATCACACAAAACGAGAACAAAACAAAATGGCCGATCTTCTCGCCTACATGGCAATGAACTCCAAGACTGCGAAGATACTCACCGACGAATCGCGGGGAAATGATCAAGCTCTTCTGTCCCAAGTCGCAGCTCTACTCGATAATGATATCGGTGCCGCACCGTCAAAACTCAGAAACACATCACTGTCAGCAGTGTTAATGAGACTCAGAAATTCTTAAACTGTATGTAGATCATAAGTTAAATAGAATTACTTTCTCTCGCGCTTGGGATGTGGACTAATCCCCAATCGTGAGTCGAGTTTGAACCTGGACTATTTTATAATAATGTCAAGCATCGAACTATTACGACATTAAACCAGATCGTCCTCTCCGACGATTTTGTTATACATTCTCACTCTGATAGCTTAAACATTTATTTCTCTTGCTCTCACAATAACGAAACCAAAGTCGTGAGACTGCACTTTGGGTCAAACACAAGCCCCTTGAGCTGGTTCTTGTACGAAATGCTGATATCCAGCATCTCCAATGGCGCCTTCAAATAGCCAACTTCCGTGATGTATTCGTTGTCGCCAGTGAGATGGAATTCGACGGTGCCAAGTGCGATTTGCTTGATCAAGGTACTAACTGCCGTAGTGGTGGACGACGTGAGGGCGATCACGATGTCGAACAGTTGGTGCGAGTAGCCACGTGGAACACCTAACTCTGGCATGGCCGACATGGCGTACCCCAAGTACTCATTGTTGTAGTAGAGCGACAAGTTGAGTGCTCCAACACCGTTCAACCCGACTTGAGCAACATTGTAAGCCGATGCGTTGATGCCGATTTTGACGGTGCTCGTGTCGCATCCCTCGACGGTCAGGATGTCGATCACGGGCAATGGGTCTCTAAAGTTGTTCAGCCCATTGACGTCCAGTGTGCGCTCGAACTTGAGACCGCCCTTCGTGAGACCAAGTGCGTGCGCAGTCAACTTTGCGCTGACGTCGAGCGAGAGCGACTTTTCGGTGACGAGAAGTTTGCCCAACTTGGCGAATGCGTCGAGATTTGTGACCTCGGTGTTACCTGTGATGAGCAGGTCGTACTCTTGGTTGCCAGTCTTCAAGTCAAGCGCGGGCAGGTCGAGGGCAGCGAACTTTTCTCCTTCGTACACAAGTCGGACCTTCGTCGCGTCCGTCTTGGCGTGGAAGGAGATGTGGTGCTTCAAGCGTAGGCTGAGGACGACATCGATGTTGCGCGCGTCTGCTCCCTTCTCGACGCCAACGATGTCGAGGTAGTTGAGCGAGACGTGGACCTTGTTAGCGTTGTGCTGGAAAATGGCACCGACGACTACGAACCATAGAATCAGCAGGATCACTCCAATCACGACGACAACGGAGCCAACAACGGCCGCGATCCACTTGCTCTTAGTCAAGTGCCACCAGAAAAACTTCTTGGTCTTCTTCGGACTCTCGTCGTTCCCCTTGAGTTCCTTCTCGACGTCGCTGTCGGCGACGGTGACGGACTTTAGATCCGTGTCGCGGTGGTACGGATTCACTGGAGTCTGGACTTCTCCAGAGTACTGTTCTGCCATCTTTGCTTGACCGAAGTATCTAGTCGATCGAGGCTGCAAGGAAGTGCGCTCGTTTCGGTGCTTGCGCCTTCGTTCTGGTGCTGTGCAGACCCGAAAAGGAAAAGTGAGGCGAGGTGAGGTGAGAGAAACGTAGAGGCACGTTGGTTGGTGGCTCCCGCGTGCTGCTGTTGCTGGTGGTCGGTGTCGCAGAGGTGTCGTAGGAAAAAGGGCGACGTATACATACACTTTTTGATACGAAGATGCGTCAACAAGGACCATATTGCCGGGGCCAATGCATCAACAGAGCAGGTGTTGACGCACCACTTTGCTTTCGATGGGTGTTGATGCAGATTACTGTGCTGTGCGTCGATAGCTGTCAAATTCTGAATAAGAGAAAGGGCAGATACACATTTTGTGGTGGGGAGAGAGCAGAGGTCCAATGAAGCCTGTCTCACTGGGCTACATGTTGAGTCTGGACTCGTTTTTCTGTCGGAATGGCACTCCGACGCAATCAATGCTTCCAAGTAACAATTAATCTACATGGTCCCATGGCGTCTGGGCTTTTAAACGCCGAAGTTCTGGGGTTCTTTGGATACTGTACGAAGCAAGCGCTTCGAGTATTGGGCGTCATGCTGGCCGTACAGTTGGCCAAGTGCATGCACGCAGGATTCGTTTGTGGGTGCGTGCGCTTGTAATATGCTTGGCGTAATCAGTTCTGTAAGTTGGATGAGGTAATAGCCATAAACAAAAAGCGGTGGCGGTGCGGAGGTGCAGCACAAGAAGAGATCTCAAGTTGTTTGGTTAAAACTTTCCTTTCCACGAAGGGCATAGTCCAATTCCAGTCTCCCCTTGAAAGTCGGAACAGCCCAAAGCCTACACCATCCGAGAGGTAGTTTTTAACATGAAGGTATGAACAGCTTAGTCTCTCGTTTCCCATGGGTTCAATAACGTTGCCAGATTGCTCCGAGATCTTAAAAACGCGAGCCCTGCGCGGTTTCGCGTCCACGAGCCGCACTTTTGGAATTTCGTCGCCCTTGCGGTTGCGTTGTTCTTCGTTGGCTGTGCGCTTCCTCGGAAAGTTGCTTTTTGAGTGGAATGAACATGGGGAGTGTTTGTCACACAAATCAAATCTGGCGCCGAGTGTTTGTCAATTACTTCATTTATCGGCTTAGAGAGGGTATGACCACTTTGTGCTGCTCTAATCTCAAGGGAAGGTTAGCCTGAAGCAGGTGTCAACGCTTTTGGTGACACACAGGAGAAAAGATTCGACTTATCCTAGGTGTGCTCATATGGTCCATCGCTATCCGGGGATTGCAGTCTTCGTGTTTTGTTTGTGTTCGGTGAACCTCGCTTGCCGGTGTGTTCTCACTTGGTTCAACGTTGTCAGGTTTTCTGTTTCTTCGGTATGCCACGCACGCTGTTTCTCATCAGGTATTGAAATTGTCCCGAGTCCGGCAGCCTGAGTTAGTCGCTAGAGTTGTTCGTGTCATGACACGGGTCCTTCGTAGGATATACAGTTGCTCGTCGCCTAATCTCGACTTCTAGCAATTGTGAATCGTGTCTGGTCTGCGTCGGTTCTTGTGCTTGTGCTCCTCACTTCATCTTCGTCACAGATCTCATTGCCACGTTTATCTGTCGTTTATCATTCGATCCGCACTAGCCATAGACATATTCGATTTCTCGTTCGCTGGCACCGTTGGCGTCTCCGTCGGACTCACAGCGTGTAGCGAGAGCAGGCTTCCATTCACAGAATCGTCTCCAATCTACGCGGCATCGCCTCACTCCCTCAAAAGAGAGTCATCGTCGGAAGCAGAGCAGGTGATCTCGTTGTTTCTTGCCTAAGGCATGCTTTCCTTTCGGAATATGGGGGGAGGGGTCTACCTTTGCTGGTAGCGCAGGGCGTCGGAGCCACTTACGCCGCTTTCGTGACTGGTGTGCGTGCGCTTCCAAGGACGCCGGTTCTTGCGCTTCTTCTTGCGTCACGCAAACTTGAAGATTACAACAATCAACAATCAAATGCTTGTCAAAATAGTACTTCCTCTGAAACTTCATATTTATACTCTTCCACACCTGCTATTTCTTGCTAAATCTATGAATTGCTATGAACTACTACTTTCACATCAAACAAAATAGACAAACCATGGAAGCTGAATTTTGACGTAATGAGCGACAGTATTCGTCGATATCTGTGCGCATCAACAACTCTACTGTTGACGCCGCGCTGGTGGTGGGGTCAACATTTGCCAAGTTGATGCGCTTTATCAGCAAAACATCAACCTGATGGCCACGCCAGTCGCTTTGCTATACGCCTCCATGTGCCTCTTCCCTCTCATTCCTCATCCTACAGCTCCATCTGTCTCTCCGTTTTCCACGCGCCGCTTACGCTGTCATCTCGCATTTTTCATTGTACAGCTTACCAGAAACGTTGATTCTCTGCGCCATTCGATACCTTACCACATCGACTCCTTTTTCACTCGGCGCCAGATCTTCAGCCGACATGGAAGCCTACTGCGAAGTCAAGACTCCAAAGGTCACGAGCTCCAGCGACATGGATCGCAAGATGGCCACGATCGAACAAGGCGCTGTCGATAGAAGCAACAGGAACGGGATGATGCGGTTCTTCTGCTGGCAACTGACCAAGAGAGAGTGGATCGCCGCGGTCGCTATCTTGGTCGTTTTTACGACAGTGCTGGTCTGGCTGCTGTACTGGTTGACGTGTGTTACCCTCTTTATAAGCCAAGACACTCAGTTCTAGACGCCGCAAGCAAGCCTTGGAGAGAACTCAAATCACCCGTTGTCCTCGACGCAGCGAGCTCGAATTTATTAAAGTGTGACCACTCGATAGTTAACAAAAAAATACATGTTGATCGGATCGATGATGTCTTATCGCGCCAGTTCATTCAATTAGACCATTACACTGCAAGTAATCGTCGATTATATCCAAGTTGACGAGCACCTCAACCTAGTTAAGCCAGATTGATGCATCAAACGATACATCAGACCTAAAGGGTTCTTGTCGCTTCGTCTTCTGAGCCTGTCAAGCCAGCGAGGCACAGGACAAAGCAGTTGATTCACGGTCGGTCTGATCCATTTTGGGTCACGTTTCTTACTTTCTATGCGCACATCAGGACCACGTATGTCTATTAAATGCAAAGGCGATAAAAATACATACACCATTGATGTGGGTGTCCTAGAACTCGAAGTGCTCGTTGTGGACATCGAACGCGATCTTCATCTCGCGAGTCAGCAAGATGCTCGCGGTGATCACCTCGTGGATCATCGCTGACGGGCCACACACCAGCACGCCCACGCGGTCTTTCTTGCTCAACTGCGCCTCCTGTCCGATTTCGCGAAGCACGGCAACGATATCGGGACGAGTGTAGTATCGCAGGCAATGGCTTAGCTTCTGGTCCAATGGATCTTCTAGGTCGCATTCGCCTTTAGTCAGGAACAGCTCTGTCGTGAACACTGGCATCGTGCCGCTACTGTTTGGCACAGCAGAGTCAGGCAGTCCATGAGGGAAATAGCTCTCAGGTTCATTGCTGGCGCCACTGATGAACGCGCGGACCATCTCTCGATCACGTACAGACCACACAAAGTGCACACGCTCGAGCTCTGGACGGGTCTTGAGGGTGTGCGCGTTGTGCAAGTGGTTCACGAGCGACTTCATTGGCGTGATTCCGATGCCACCGCTAAAGAGTACGACGTGTGAGTACGTGGTTGGAGTCATGAGATCGATCGAGACATTCCCGTAGGGTCCATCCACGAGGAGATCAAGTTGCGAAGCCTCGTCAAAGAGCTTGGGGGACGTGAGCTGCACGAGCTTCGTGGTCCAGTCGCCCAATACTCTGACGTGGAAAGTCACCATTGGTTCATGCGGCGCTGACGAGATCGTGAATGGGTGCCATTCCCACAGCGAGATCGCAGGTACGCACAAGAACGCGTGCTGACCGGCTTCGTACTGGAAACACTCGCCCGTGTCCGCGCGAACCTTCGGGAATTGGATGCACACGACGTCGCTAGCGACCCGTGAAATACTGACTTGGCCAGGAGCGAGGACACCCAGGCGGCTGGACTTCTGTGCGTTGTCCACCACCGTCGAGGCTGGATTGTTATCGTTAGCTTTCTTGTTTGCCTTCCAGAACGCGCCGGACTTGTACACGCGCGTCTGGTACACCATTCGGTAGAGCATGTCGAGTACCCAAATCAAGGCACCGATGACGCCGAGTGTAGCGCTATGTATGATTGCGCCGACGATGACCACGATGAAGAGCAGCCAGTGGGTCCGCACGAAGAACTCAAAGAACCGGCGTCGGATCGGAGGCAACGACACCACGAGCAGCAGCACCATGGGAACAAGCGCCACCATACCAGTCACGGCGGCGCTGCTC
The DNA here is from genome assembly GCA_006386115.1 of Globisporangium splendens. Taxonomy (NCBI): domain Eukaryota; phylum Oomycota; class Peronosporomycetes; order Pythiales; family Pythiaceae; genus Globisporangium; species Globisporangium splendens. The sequence goes on from VFIW01000038.1 coordinate 354,431, forward strand.
TTGGCGTCGCTGTATTCGCTGTCAGTAAACACTCGGTTCGGGTCCCTCGAGGAGCCGTAGATCTGGTGATGCTTGAGCAAGTACGCCAAACCATGCAGCAACGACAAGACGATGGCGACAACGGCAAACGCTTTGTGGTACAGGATCGCGCGGTCGAAGGGCAGTCCCGTGAGCACGAGCAGCAGCGAGTTGTTGCGCACCGTGAGCACAAACACCACGAGCAGCGCGATGCTCGCAGGCGTCCCGGAGGCCAACGTACTGAGGTTCGCGACGTCAGCGACGCACCACGCAGTCAGCGCGGCGATGACAGGCAGCACGAACAGGCAATCGCCGAGCCTCACGTCAAAGTTGGCCGTGAGGAACGGCACGGGCTTGGCGAACACTGAGGTCGCGAGCCGCCAGCGCAGCGCATACCACGAGCGGTACCACTTGAACTGGGGAAGGTACTCCCGCACATTGGGGTTCGTCAACTGGATCTCCTGAGCGTACAACGAGTCTTCTGCAAGTGGTGGAAGCTCGCCCTGGTCGCTGAAAACTTCTTTCGGCAGTGGCGGAGGTTCGCTCTGTCGAGGAGTTTCAGGAGGATCGTGGCGTGCATACGCTGTCGCTGGCGACCACAGACTTGGCTCCATGGCTGCGGGTCGGAAAATGAGAGCGACTGCTGCGCCTGGACTTTCTAAACTGCTGTGCTCTTGCGGGTGGTGCAGATCGAGCAAAGGCACGCGTTTATTTGGGCTGAACGACGGGAGAGCCCAGTCAGTGATCGGATTGGCGCCAGAAAGTGCCCAGACGGGATGATGGGCAAGCTGGACTTGTGTGGGACTCATGTGGGTGAGACAGGGGAAGAGCAAATCGATGATGACGCTTCAAGCAGCGTCATCTTTGGTGTCATCGCATGCATCCCTCCATATGGTTCTACCTGTATAAATGCATATGAAGAGTAGAAATGTTCGTATAGTTTTATAATTGATAGGTGTTTTTAATTTAATGATTTTATAAATGAATACGAGTCTCATTATGAGCTGTAAGTTTTGTGGTACAAAACGCAACGCTGCGGCTTGGAGCATCTGCCTGGTTCGATCGTTTTATGGTCAGATGGTGCGTGTTTATTTGTGTGGCGTCGCGTAAACACATGATCAGCCCCACAGTAGCCGTAACCCCACTGCTTATGAGGAACGACAATATATCATTTTAGCCGGGTTCAATTCATTGGTTTATACTTACTCACAATAACGAATTAGTACTCGAGAAGAAATTTATTAGATATGACAAAATCGATTGTTGTTTCTGCTGTTTTGTAGATCGTATGTTGGATCTTCCGTCCCATGCTTCGCATCCTCAACTTCAAATTTGTTGCCTCGTCAACTCGGAGCTTCATGAAGAAAGCTTCATGGATCATGACGATCGTGTGCTGCGAACTTCTGCTTCAGTTTACTCCTGTCTTCTGGTCTACTGTCTGCTCTCTGCTCGCACTTATTCCTTGCTCCAAGCCTATGATCGAGTGGACACAAATCTCCACTTTTCAGAGCACTGGTGACAAATCATCAATCTCGGGCTTCACGCCTCCCCTCGCAAAATCCGGCGGTGCTTCTTCAATTAAGTGGTCGCGAGCCTGGTTACCCCGCACCAGTCAGTCGCAACGAAGCTGTCGATGTGAGATTTATGAGTTGCGATTGATTAAAGGAAAAAAGGATGCACACTCGTGTTGTCACCATGGCAATCAATCTCAAAATCCGGTGGTGCCATTTAGTCGAGCTTGGTTGTCTCACAAGGACCACAAAAAGCTGCCCGGTGAAGATCGGCAGTGGATTTCTCAGTCGGCATCCTTGCCTTTCACCTTTCTCTCCACGACCTTCGTTGGTGCTTTTCAATTGAGCAGTCTCGCCTCGGTTATCCCGCACTAGTCAGAAACCACTGAGTTGTAGCCTGCTTGCTTCTTTCATTGAATGATATTGCGCAGAGGCATGCGCGTCCATCGCTAAACTGGCGGCCTTGTCTCCCATTTGAACACCCGATAGCGGTGGGTCCAGCTGAGGATCGTCAGCTTGAGTGCCGGTAGTTTGCACCTGTGGTAGAGGCGAGCCAACGACGGTTTGAGCACCACTGAATCAGCTTTCTAGGTGAGGTATGTTATGTTGCATCGATGTAGCAGACCGTGGACAGCAGTGAACGAATGAGGATCAAAGTTGCTCCATTGGCCTGAACCATTCTTTTTTCTAGGCAACAATGTTGGATGATTGATGCGCCAACACAAGCTTTGCCAGAGTCGTGACCACTCTGCTCTATGCATCATAAAATGCAAGGAGCGAAGAGCAGCAATGTGAGACAGCGCCGTTTCCAGGCGGTCCGGACATGAACGGCGTCAAAGAGAGGATTTTTATTACGAACGACAATGGTGGCGTTGCGTCTTTGTCAGCAGAAAAGAGATGCTTGCGACAGGCAAAGAAGTCGAGCAGTGTCTTACGGTCTGGACAACGCATGACGCATCTCTCCTGCCTGACCAACGTCTGGGAATCTGAAGAAAGAAGGATCCTGTGGTTTTGAAACGCAATGCAAGTTTCTTCACTGCAGACCGAAATTTTGCCTCAAACTTTGTGGTATTTTTACCCCATGCCTTGGATCTTGCACTAAATCCCACCACACGACCATGAGTTGACGCAAATAAACACGCATGTGTGAGAAAACAAACAACCAAACAAAATGAACGGATGCTTCAAGTCCCACTGTTGCAGGTTACCGCCATTGTTGTTACTCGGTATGCATGAGCCCATAAAAACAGATCATCTACCTCATCGTATGTCCACGTAATTTTAGAACATCGCTTATCTGAAAAAACAATTTCCACAGGTCTACGCCAGGATCAGATAATGATGATGCTGCCGCTCACGCATTCGTCATGGCTCGTGCCGCACCGTCTCACCAAAAGTTGGAAAGATTCCAGTTGTGTCCTCTGGCGCCAATCTTGTCGCTCATAGCGCCACGATCTCATTCTCGGATTCACCCACCAGCATGGACTCGAGCGCGTCCTTATCCCCGACGACCGCGTACGCGCGTCACGAGCCGCAAAGCGCTTCCGACCGGAGCGAGTCTCCGCCACTCTTGCAGGAACCGCAGCATCACGTCTTCAACGTCCAGGGCGAGCTTCCACCACTTGCAGAAGACTCGTTGTACGCTCAGGAGATCCAGTTGACGAACCCCAATGTGCGGGAGTACCTTCCCCAGTTCAAGTGGTACCGCTCGTGGTATGCGCTGCGCTGGCGGCTCGCGACCTCAGTGTTCGCCAAGCCCGTGCCGTTCCTCACGGCCAACTTTGACGTGAGGCTCGGCGATTGCCTGTTCGTGCTGCCTGTCATCGCCGCGCTGACTGCGTGGTGCGTCGCTGACGTCGCGAACCTCAGTACGTTGGCCTCCGGGACGCCTGCGAGCATCGCGCTGCTCGTGGTGTTTGTGCTCACGGTGCGCAACAACTCGCTGCTGCTCGTGCTCACGGGACTGCCCTTCGACCGCGCGATCCTGTACCACAAAGCGTTTGCCGTTGTCGCCATCGTCTTGTCGTTGCTGCATGGTTTGGCGTACTTGCTCAAGCATCACCAGATCTACGGCTCCTCGAGGGACCCGAACCGAGTGTTTACTGACAGCGAATACAGCGACGCCAAGAGCAGCGCCGCCGTGACTGGTATGGTGGCGCTTGTTCCCATGGTGCTGCTGCTCGTGGTGTCGTTGCCTCCGATCCGACGCCGGTTCTTTGAGTTCTTCGTGCGGACCCACTGGCTGCTCTTCATCGTGGTCATCGTCGGCGCAATCATACATAGCGCTACACTCGGCGTCATCGGTGCCTTGATTTGGGTACTCGACATGCTCTACCGAATGGTGTACCAGACGCGCGTGTACAAGTCCGGCGCGTTCTGGAAGGCAAACAAGAAAGCTAACGATAACAATCCAGCCTCGACGGTGGTGGACAACGCACAGAAGTCCAGCCGCCTGGGTGTCCTCGCTCCTGGCCAAGTCAGTATTTCACGGGTCGCTAGCGACGTCGTGTGCATCCAATTCCCGAAGGTTCGCGCGGACACGGGCGAGTGTTTCCAGTACGAAGCCGGTCAGCACGCGTTCTTGTGCGTACCTGCGATCTCGCTGTGGGAATGGCACCCATTCACGATCTCGTCAGCGCCGCATGAACCAATGGTGACTTTCCACGTCAGAGTATTGGGCGACTGGACCACGAAGCTCGTGCAGCTCACGTCCCCCAAGCTCTTTGACGAGGCTTCGCAACTTGATCTCCTCGTGGATGGACCCTACGGGAATGTCTCGATCGATCTCATGACTCCAACCACGTACTCACACGTCGTACTCTTTAGCGGTGGCATCGGAATCACGCCAATGAAGTCGCTCGTGAACCACTTGCACAACGCGCACACCCTCAAGACCCGTCCAGAGCTCGAGCGTGTGCACTTTGTGTGGTCTGTACGTGATCGAGAGATGGTCCGCGCGTTCATCAGTGGCGCCAGCAATGAACCTGAGAGCTATTTCCCTCATGGACTGCCTGACTCTGCTGTGCCAAACAGTAGCGGCACGATGCCAGTGTTCACGACAGAGCTGTTCCTGACTAAAGGCGAATGCGACCTAGAAGATCCATTGGACCAGAAGCTAAGCCATTGCCTGCGATACTACACTCGTCCCGATATCGTTGCCGTGCTTCGCGAAATCGGACAGGAGGCGCAATTGAGCAAGAAAGACCGCGTGGGCGTGCTGGTGTGTGGCCCGTCAGCGATGATCCACGAGGTGATCACCGCGAGCATCTTGCTGACTCGCGAGATGAAGATCGCGTTCGATGTCCACAACGAGCACTTCGAGTTCTAGGGATTCTATTCAAGCATGTTTAATTACCCTTTTGCAATGACTGAGAAATGTCGCTTTTATGCTTATTACCAACTCCAGAGTTCCCTGATTCACAAGTTGTGTTCAAATTCGGGCGGTTGCGCACTTTGAGAAGGAAAAGAAACGCGGAGGTAGGACCAGTTCGCAACGATCTCACACCACCAAAGCCAAGATCGTCGCCACTTCAAAAATAGCGTTCTACGCTCGAATAAATTGAGACGAGGGCGAAATTGCATCGACTGATGAGGAAATGCTGCCAAATAGACAAACCAACTCTCATACCGTCCTTGACTGCTATGTGTTAGCATCGCAGAGTGATCCACCAGCTGATGCAGGATCGCACAGTTATAATGGAGAAGATGGCGTTTCCGTTGACGGATTAGAATACACTACAACGGATTTCCGTTTTTGGAGTCCAGAAAATGATGCAGATCAGAAATCTAAAGCGCATTGCTCCTTGTTTTCCAGTGCATATTCGTCTCCCGCTTAAGCACGTCCTTGGAAGCTCGATTCGCTGTAGTGTCCGCTAGTGAGAGTTACGATGAAGGTCTCGGACATGGATAGCCCACAAGGAAACTACACACCGGACCTTCTCGAGCTGCCTGATTTCGGTACGCACGGGGTGCCAGTTCGATTCGGGTGCAAGCAGCGAGCTACCGTTTTCCAGCGCGCTGCTCGTACCTGGTTTGCGATTCGCTGGAAGCTCGCGGAGACGATCTTCGCTCGCCCGATCCCGTGGGTAACGGCCAACCTCGAGTTCAAACTCGGGGACTTGCTCTTAACACTCCCGCTCGCGATGGGTTTCTTGATCTGGAATGCGCTGCTCTGCTCCAAGATCGAAGTAAAAGAATCGGGCACACCGCCACAGCTCATGATGCTACTCGTGTTTGCACTCGCGGTGCGCAACAATTCGATTCTGCTGACTCGCACGAGTTTGCCATACGAGCGCGCTGTTGTGCCACAAGTTCTTCGGGGTCATCGCGATTGTCGTCGCGGGTTTGCACGGACTCGCATACTTGCTCGAAGACGCCGACGTCGCATACTTGCTCGACGACGTCTACGGTTTAACGACTCCTACAGAGAGCCAACGCTCTCCACCGAAGCGTCTGGTGCGATTATCTTCTGCTTGCTACTCGCGCTGTATGTACTTTCGCTGAACGTCGTGCGCCGCAAGTTTTTCGAGCTCTTTCTGCGGATGCACTGGCTGCTGTTCATCGGGATCGTCGTGTTTTCGATCATCCACGGCGCTGGTCTTGTTGTCGTCGGTACCGTCATCTGGGCGATCGACATAGTGTTTCACCACGGGTACATCGCCCCCAAGTACTGGAAAGGAAGTTTGACGACAACGAAGCACTTCGGCGTGCTAACACGGGGGCAAGTGTCGATAGCAAATCTCCCAGGACACATCGTGCGTATTCAGTTTCCCAAGGCGCGCGCTGATTCCGGCGAGTGTTTCCATTACGAAGCGGACCAGTACGTGTTCTTGTGCGTTCCCAAACTCGGGTACCTGGAATGGCATCCATTCACAATCTCGTCGTCCCCACACGAAGCGCTTGTGACAATTCACATCAAGGCGCTTGGCGACTGGACGAAGAAGCTCTCGAAACTGGCGGAGCCAACAAACAACAGCGACGTCGCGATGCCGGCAGTATTCTCGATCCTGATTGACGGTCCCTACGGCCACGTCTCGATCGGTTTAGCATCGCCGACCAAGTACTCCCACGTCGCGCTTTTCAGCGGCGGCATCGGCATCACCCCAATGCAATCAATTGTCAATCAATTATACTTTGAGTACCATCACCAGACTCGTCATGCGCTCCAGAAAGTCTGCTTTGTGTGGTCTGTGCGCGATCGCGTGACGGTGCAGGCGCTGTTCAACCGGAGCTTTGTTGAGAGCAAGAAACAGCTCCAGCACTCCCAGCTTCCAAGTCCGTATCTGCCCGACGCACTGGTCACATGAGCGTCCAGTTCTGCTGCTCGAGAAGTCTTTGTGTCCGAGTTTTTCCTGACAAAAGACGAAAAAGGTATGACGAACCGAGTCGACCAGGACTTGCAGCACCGCATGAGGTACAACACGCGCCCCAATAGAAAAGAAACACTGAGAGCGCTAGGCCAAGACGCGAAACGATGCGATCGAGCGCGGGTCGCGGTGCTCGTCTGTGGCCCCTCGACGATGGTGAAGCAGGTATTCGCCGACGCGATCGCTCTCACGAGTGAGATGAAGATCAGCTTTGACGTCCACACCGAGAGCTTTGACTTCTAGCCACCGCGGTGATGACAAAAGCTGATTGACTAATGAGACTAGACGTAGCTTTTAGTAGCTAGTCCCTGTGGATCATGAGTTGCCTTTGAGAATCCACCAGACCCACATCACACATTGAGTTTGTGCGCGGCAAGAACAAACGGGGTTTCAGCGTCAACAAGTGTGCTCGTTCTTCTCGCCAAAAACTCATTTTACGTTACGATATTTATTTCAAGAGGTTTTGTAAAATAGCAACTTCTGGATTAACAATGACCATTTCGAGCGGTATAATTGGAGAGGCAAAAGTGAAACAATGGTATGAACTATATCTGTTTGACACCGTAAGGGATAGACATCCGTATAAAGTATCCGATTTTTAAGAACTCGCAGAATCATACCTTCGCGGCCTATGGCTAAGATCAAGTGTAGTATCTGTTCTAATCAGTGTGAAAACTGATTGCCGGGCGACAAACCCGGCTTTATTTTCACATTTATTTCTGAGCTCGGTCGGACTGCGAGCAGCTTGCTGCCTCGTCTCTGGCTCGGTTTCCCGGGGATTGCACCTTCCCCCGGCGAGGCCAACCCTCTATATTACGGTAGTTGTCTATTCCCTTGTTATCTTTACTGTGTTGTTTATATTTGCTACCCTTCTATTTCGCTATTGTTCTTTCTGCTCTTTCGGTAGTCGGAAACAGTACCTAATTAGACAGGCGCAGAGTAGACAGGCGGTAGTGTAACTTGCGTGTCAAAAAAAAAAAAAGAAGAAAAAAAAAAAAAAAAAAAAGAGGAAGTCGACCACCCACAAAAGAGCACTGTTGCCACGCTTCTAGAGCGAACTAAAACAAAAGAAAAACACCAAAAGTAAGAAGACACGCAGGGCTACAAGAGAACACAAGGAATAGATAATTTTACCATAATATATCAACAGTTGGTATGCGTCTCTACTGGCCCCGTTTCGAGACCCGCGACCGCGCGGACTCCATCGGGAGCAACGCCTCCACTGTCTCGTCCAGTCAGGGGTCGCTCGGCAGCGATGCCGGCTTCCTCCTAGACAGCGACGAGGACAGCGACGTCGAGGACGACCTCGACAACGACGAAGACCACCACCACCACCACGCTCACGAAGACCCGCCGCCGCCACCACCACCCCAAACCCGCGCCACGGTCACGGAGGTGCACCCGCACAGAGGACCACACTACGTGTGCACTCTGTGTGGGTTCAGCGCCCCCCACATGTTCGTGCTCGGCCGCCACCGCGCACTCGCACACGAGAATGACCACTTTGTGGACATCTTCACGTGCGAGTGTGCGTGCGACCGGCACTTTACCACCCGCGGTGCTGCTGCTAACCACGAACGTGGATGCAGCACCGCCCAGAACACTACCACACTTGGCCTTGCGCCACAGAATGATGGTCCTGACCCGGAGACAGCCGCGCCAAGCAGCATCCCCGAGCCAGGGCCACCCCCAACCACGATGTCCCCCCCCGCCACGGTACCCGAGCGCACTTCAACGTGCACGAGTACCGTCGGCTACCAAACCGAGGGTGCCAAGAGGCGCCGCCTCGCCCCTCCCCTCCCTATGACGAACGTCAGCAATGTGCCAGTTGTACCCCCCTCCAGACGACGTGTTCCTCACCGACCTCTGACCGCTCAACCTCTCCTGTACCGAGTACACCATACCACGACGGCCGCACACCAATCCCCCCTCCGCGACGACACGACAACAACCCACACTCAGGTAAGAATAGTGACTCAATGACATTGTTATTAACTACTGATTTATGCCCCTACAGGCATCGAGGTTTTTTCCGGCCCCAGACCGGAAAATCCGAATATACGAAAACGAACCCGAGCACCTACGACGACGACGGAACGCCAGGGGCGGAGTCAACCGACAGTTCCGAGCACAAATCGAACATCCCTCCGGGCCAGACCAGCTTGTTTTTGACGAGAAACTCACAGTTTTGATGCGTCAATTGCGGTTTCTGGCCCTGGGACCCGCCGTACCGGCTTATCTCAGGCCAGGAAACTCCACGCACATACCGCCGCACATGTGTATGCCCCGGACCCGCTCCGAATGACTGGTCCTTGATGCAGAACCGGCACATTGACCAATTTGGGACCTGGTGCAAACCTGACGGAAACCCAGCTCCAGCGCCCAGCCCCAAGTACTGAAAGTGCACTTTTTGACCAGATTTGGTGCAAATGCAACCAGGGACCAAGCATCTGGTGCTAGTCCAGGGCCTGTGTAAGCTATTGCTGGTGGCACAGGAGCAAATGCAAGACCAGAACCGACCGAAAGTGCACTTCCGCGTGCGCGGCCACCCCGCGCGAACCTAACTACTGCTCGGAACAGTAATTTGGGCCCCAGAAATGCAATTTCTGTGGGGGAAAGTGCAAATGCACGCACAACTACTGCTCCGAGCAGTAGTTTGAGCCATGAGAACGCTCCGCCCGTGCCAGAGAATGCTCTAGCACGTCCAACTACTGCTCGGAACAGTAGTTTGGGCCCCAGAATGCAATTTCTTCTGTGGGGGAAAGTGGCAAAGCCGCACACTCTGCCCGAGCATATTTTGAGCCATGAAACCTCCTCCGTGCCATAGAAGCGCTAGGCCGTCCAACTACTGCTCGAACAGTAGTTTGGGCCCCAGAAAATGCAATTTTCTGTGGGAAAGTGCAAATGCACGCACAACTACTGCTCCGAGCAGTAGTTTGAGCCATGAGAACGCTACGCCCGTGCCAGAGAATGCTCTAGCACGTCCAACTACTGCTCGGAACAGTAGTTTGGGCCCCAGAAATGCAATTTCTGTGGGGGAAAGTGCAAATGCACGCACAATTACTGCTCCGAGCAGTAGTTTGAGCCATGAGAACGCTCCGCCCGTGCCAGAGAATGCTCTAGCACGTCCAACTACTGCTCGTAACAGTAGTTTGGGCCCCAGAAATGCAATTTTGGAGGCGGCTAGTACAGCGATGAGAACGAGGACTCAAGGAGAGCGAACCCTCACAGCGAACCCATTGAATTGGAGGTCAGACACGGTGCCAGCGGCCCGTCCCTGACGACATGACGAGTTTTGACGGGCCCTGGGGGGGGAAAAAAAAAAAAAAGTAAACCCCCCCCGTCCGATGGCGATCCGCAACCCACTCCTACGACGCCAATCACGACTGAAGCTATCACGAGACCCCGCGCCCACGACAACGACCCATCGATCACGCCAGAAGCAAAACCAGACTACTGGCCGGCCATGGTATTGATTTGATGGATCATGTCCAGGAAATCCAGTGAAGGAGGCGCTGGATCACCCTCTAGGAACCTGGAGGATCCATCCTCTGGACATGCCACCACTTTCTACCCGAGAATTTCAACACAAACAACACCGCCGAGTACACAGCGTTACTCGACGGCGTCCAGGCGGCCAAACGACATGGAGCAAGGCGACTACGAGTGGAAGGGGATAGCATACTCGTCATCAGGCAGGTCCGAGGCATATATGCATGCGGCAATAAGCGTCTGAGAGCACTTAGAAACCGCATCCTCGGATGCCTACGGAGCCTCGACAGCTTCGAGCTCCACCACATCGACCGCAAGGCAAACACCCAAGCGGACGCACTCGCAAACCGTGCACTCGACCACGCCGCAACGAAATCGGTGTGCGCGGTGCACGGTGCTGGCGATGACCGATGCTGGACCCCGATCCAACGGAAGACGACCTCGCAGCGGCCAGACCCAGAGGCCACCGTCGATGAGGAAATGAAGGAAACCAGCGACGATGACGAAGAAGTAGTGCGCCGTGATGAGGGAGAGGTGTACGCACCTGTACGACTGGAACCAGGCACGATCCCGGCAAAACGACCAAGACTGCAACTACGAGCGCTGAGTGAGAACGAGGATGAAAAGAGCCGAGCGATAATAGAGAGGTTCGCCAAGAAGATGGCCACCAAGATCACCTACTGTGAGGATTGGGAAACCGGAGAAGGATATATTACAGCACTTACTATGCAAATGTATGACCTACTCCAGGAGTACTCCACAACGAAGAAACCCCGATCAATGATGAAGACCAAGAAGAAAACCACAGCGACCAAGACGATGATGCGACCACCACGACCAAGCACACAGCACCGTGAAGCGCGACTTGAAGAAGCACTCGACGACCTGATCATCGCACAGCGGGCTGAACCCAGCCAACAAGGACGCATCCAAAAAGCACGTCGGCGGGTGGGCCGAGTGAAAGTGGCAATCCTGAGATCAAAGCTCCGGCTCAAATTTGAGCAAAAAGAAAAAGAGTGCGTACAGGAACTCCTCCGAGGAGTGAACGAGGACGTCACTGAGGGTCCAATGGAAGACACCACCTGTCCCATCGGCAGGGAGGACCTGTACGCATTCTTCCAAGGCGTCAACACACCGAACATGGTGTTTGACTTTGACAGCGATGTAGGAGCACCGTTCCGAGCGGTGCTCCAGCGGCTGCCACCCCCGGAGCAGGTCCGAGAGGCATTAACCGATGACCTCACGATAGATGAGATCGAGGACCAACTCCAGATCGTTAACGGTGCCTCCAGCCCCGGACTGGATGGCATCGGCCACGATGTATATAAGCACTTCCGGCTCCAGTTGCTAACCGCACTCCACGCAGCCTTCAGCTTCTGCTGGAAGCACAAAAAGGTCCCCACTGCGTGGAAAGTGGGCACGGTCAGGCTCCTATACAAAAAGGGAGACCCGAACCAACCCAGCAACTGGAGACCGATATGCTTGCAACAATGCATCTACAAGCTCTACTCAGGCATCCTTGCGAAGAGATTCACTCGTTGGATGGACACCAACGAGCGATTCTCACTAGCGCAGAAGGGATTCAGAGCATTCAATGGATGCCACGAACACAACTTCCTGAGCACCTCGCTCCTCGACCAAACGAGACGGATGCACAGGAAGTTGTACAACGTGTGGTATGACCTGAAGAATGCCTTCGGGTCCCTGCCACAGGAGCTCATGTGGCGAGTCCTCGGGATGCTCCGAGTCGATGCTGCTTTCATCGAGCGCGCTCAGAACATCTACGAGGACTCCCACTTTGTCGTGAACAACGCCCACGATGGCCCCACGGACCCCATCCGCCAGGAGATCGGCGTGTACCAGGGTTGCCCGCTCAGTCCGTACCTCTTCATTGCGGCCCTGATACCGCTGCTCCGAGGGCTCCAGGAGCTACCTGGCGTGGGAGTGCCGCTCGCGGAGAACTTCAGACCATGTGTCTCGGCGTACGCCGACGACATCAAGATCTTCAGTGACTCCGCGAGCGGCATCAGGTCAGCGCACCAACTAGTGGACGCTTCCTGAAATGGACCACGATGCGAGCCAACCCGTCCAAGTGCGCTCTGCTGGCGGTAACCACGAACTCCCGTGGGAACCCTGAGCTCGACACCGAGCTCCAGCTGCATCTGGACGGCACCCCGATACCCAGGCTCACTCTCAGCGACAGCTATGCATACCTAGGTATCGGGGATGGCTTTGACCACATCCAGCGCAGGTTTGCCTTGGTGCCAAAGCTGGGGGAGTTGAAAAAGAACGTGGTGGCACTCCTCCGCTCACCTTTGGCACCATGGCAGATCCTGAAGGCAGTGAAGACGTACATCTACCCCCAGGTAGAATACGCGCTCCGCCATCTCAGGCCCCTGCACTCCCAACTCCAGGGTTTCGACCGCGTACTGAGCAAGGGTCTGAGGCACCTCCTCCGCCTACCCAGCTCCGCCACCACAGCGTTCATGTACGCACCGACATCCCATGGAGGCCTGGGCTAACTGCCACTCACCCCGAGCTCCATGCAGCACTGCAGATAGCTCATGGGTGGCAGATGCTCCACTCCAAAGACCACACCATCCAGGCGGTGGCGCGCACGCAGATCACGCAGATCATATACGAAAGCGCTACGGCTGGATGAAGAGTACTGGAAGGAGCGCACCGAGGAAGCCATCCAACGCTTCCTCAACTCCGACCTGGACTCATCGCTCACGAACATCAGGAAGCGAAGGAACGGCGACATCGGCTCGCTCTGGACAGACATCCAGCGCCACCTGGCCACACACCAGCTCCGACTAGCCGATGTCGTCGACCCCAGCTCCGGCGAGCGACAGTGGCTCCAATTGAAGACCCCGAGCTCCAGGGACTGGCTCGAGCACACCACCGTGCTCCGACAGGTCAAGCTCCACATGAAGAATGCACACCTAAACAGGTGGAAGGAGATGTCGGACCAAGGACGCACGGTGCGAGCTCAGGGCGGTCCCGGGAGCTCATTCCTCACGCGTGGCACCGGCATGTGGGACAATGACTATGTCTTTGCAGTCCAAGCGCGCCTCAATCAGCTGGACACCAGGTCGGTGCTCAAGCGGAAAAGGGTGCGTACGAACGCCACATGCCGGTACGCTGAGTGCCGGAGCACGGAGACACTAGCCCACGTGCTGAACCACTGCCCCGGCACCAGCGACGCGGTGACCAAGCGCCACGACTCCGCGTTGAAGCTGATTACCGACACACTCCAGCCCCGAGTGCTCCGATCGCAGGAGCGACTCCAACTCCGAGTCAACCAGACGGTCGAAGGTATGGCAGGTCAGCTCCGGCCAGACCTCCAGCTCTTCGACACCAGGAGCAAGACGGTGGTGGTCGCCGACCTGGCGATCACCTACGAAGACCACCAGCAGGACGGACCCGAGTTCTCCAGCCTAGCGGCCTCAGCCCAGCGCAAGATTGAGAAGTACCAACCCATCAAGGTGCATTTGATGCAGCAAGGATGGACGGTACACCTATCTGCACTGGTGTACGGCTCGCTCGGCTCGGTGCTACCTGGGAACTTCAAGGTATACACCGAGGAGCTCGGGCTCCTGAAGAAGGATGCCAGGCGGCTCAACACCACCATCTCGACCGAAGCGATCAAGGCGAGCCGCCGCATCTGGAACCTCCACTGCGCCCTACACCGAGGGCCAACCCGACGTGTGGAGACGCAAGCGACGACGCATCCAGATCCAGTCCAGATCCAGACTCCAGACCGACGACTCCAGGCCAGTCCTGCTCAACTCCAACATGATCCAGCACCAGAACGCCGGCCCCAACCCACGGACACCCGGGCACCAGCCCCGGAGCAGCGAGAGCGACGCGTGCGAATCACGGCACCGGCACCGGAGCAACAACAGGGAGATCGGCCAGCCACGAACTCGGCACCAGACGAACGGCAGCGACACCAGACGCTCCATCACCGGCATCCAGCACCTCCAGGACGACAACCCGAGCTCCAACACCGACTCCCGCCCGTGCGGAACCAACCCAACCAGCCCCGGCACCGGCGCCCGACGCTCCGAGGTGGAGCTCCGGTGCACCGAGCTCCAGCGACCGAAACGACGCGACCGACACCGGAACTTCAACGCGGGCAACCAAGCGGCACCGGAACGCAAGTGAGACGGTCCACACTGTCCACGAGCATAGCCGGGACAGCAGCAGGGCCCAGATCAGCACCAGCTCCGACCAGAGGGGGGACAGACGGAGAAGCACGGAGGCCACGCCTCCGGCGCGCGCAGGCAGATCGACAAGCGACCCCACAGCCACCCGACGACCCCGAAGCGCATTCAGTGCGACAGCCGGGGCACCAGCGACACGACAACCCCGACGCGCATACAGTGCGACAGCCGGGACACCAGCGACACGACCGGCCCGACGCGCATACAGTGCGACAGCCGGGACACCAGCGACACGACCGGCCCGACGCACATTCAGTGCGACAGCCGGGACACCAGAGGCGCCGACACGTGGTCCGGGGGGACCCACCGGCACCAACCAGAGCGTGTAGTGACTACACATCAAAAGGACATCGTGCGAACCCAGCCTCCCCAAGGCTACCAGGGCATCACCCACGTAGGGAACGGCCCTCCAAACCCAAGAGACGCAACATGGTCACAATGAGGTAACCTCTTTATACCTGATAACCTCTTTATTTGATCGTTAATTGGTAAATATACATTCTTTCTCTGTTCTAATCAGTGTGAAAACTGATTGCCGGGCGACAAACCCGGCTTTATTTTCACATTTATTTCTGAGCTCGGTCGGACTGCGAGCAGCTTGCTGCCTCGTCTCTGGCTCGGTTTCCCGGGGATTGCACCTTCCCCCGGCGAGGCCAACCCTCTATATTACGGTAGTTGTCTATTCCCTTGTTATCTTTACTGTGTTGTTTATATTTGCTACCCTTCTATTTCGCTATTGTTCTTTCTGCTCTTTCGGTAGTCGGAAACAGTACCTAATTAGACAGGCGCAGAGTAGACAGGCGGTAGTGTAACTTGCGTGTCAAAAAAAAAAAAAGAAGAAAAAAAAAAAAAAGAGGAAAGTCGACCCCACAAAAGAGCACTTTGCCACGCTTCTAGAGCGAACTAAAACAAAAGAAAAACACCAAAAGTAAGAAGACACGCAGGGCTACAAGAGAACACAAGGAATAGATAATTTCACCGTAATATATTAACAGTTGGTATGCGTCTCTACTGGCCCCGTTTCGAGACCCGCGACCGCGCGGACTCCATCGGGAGCAACGCCTCCACTGTCTCGTCCAGTCAGGGGTCGCTCGGCAGCGATGCCGGCTTCCTCCTAGACAGCGACGAGGACAGCGACGTCGAGGACGACCTCGACAACGACGAAGACCACCACCACCACCACGCTCACGAAGACCCGCCGCCGCCACCACCACCCCAAACCCGCGCCACGGTCACGGAGGTGCACCCGCACAGAGGACCACACTACGTGTGCACTCTGTGTGGGTTCAGCGCCCCCCACATGTTCGTGCTCGGACGCCACCGCGCACTCGCACACGAGAATGACCACTTTGTGGACATCTTCACGTGCGAGTGTGCGTGCGACCGGCACTTTACCACCCGCGGTGCTGCTGCTAACCACGAACGTGGATGCAGCACCGCCCAGAACACTACCACACTTGGCCTTGCGCCACAGAATGATGGTCCTGACCCGGAGACAGCCGCGCCAAGCAGCATCCCCGAGCCAGGGCCACCCCCAACCACGATGTCCCCCCCCGCCACGGTACCCGAGCGCACTTCAACGTGCACGAGTACCGTCGGCTACCAAACCGAGGGTGCCAAGAGGCGCCGCCTCGCCCCTCCCCTCCCCGATGACGAACGTCAGCAAGGTGCCAGTGTACCCCCCTCCCAGACGACGGTGTTCCTCACCGACCTGCTGACGCTCACCCGGTACCGAGTACACCAAGACAACGACGCCGCACACCCAGTCCCCCCTCCAGCGACGACAACGACAACAACCAACACTCAGGTAAGTATAGTGAACTCAAATGAAATGGTTATTAACTATGATTATGCCCCTACAGCGACGGTTTTCGGCCCCCAGACCGAAAATCCAATATACGAAAACGAGAACCCGAGCACCTACGAAGACGACGACGCATGGGCGGAGTCAACCGACAGTGCCCGAGCACAAATCGACATCCCTCCGGCCCAGACCAGCTTTTTTGACGAAGAAAACTCAAGTTTGGATGCGGCAATTGCGGTTTCTGGCCCTGGGACCGCCGTAACGGCTAATCTCAGGCCAGGAACTCCACGCACAACCGCCGCAACATGTGAGATGACCCAGGACCCAGCTCCAATGACTGGTCTGAGTGCAGAACCGGCACATTTGACCCAATTTGGACCTGGTGCACCTACGAACCCAGCTCCAGCGACCAGCCCAAGTACGGAAAGTGCACTTTTGACCAGATTTGGTGCAAATGCAACCAGGGACCAAGCATCTGGTGCTAGTCCAGGGCCTGTGTCAGCTATTGCTGGTGGCACAGGAGCAAATGCAAGACCAGAACCGACCGAAAGTGCACTTCCGCGTGCGCGGCCACCCCGCGCGAACCTAACTACTGCTCGGAACAGTAGTTTGGGCCCCAGAAATGCAATTTCTGTGGGGGAAAGTGCAAATGCACGCACAATTACTGCTCCGAGCAGTAGTTTGAGCCATGAGAACGCTCCGCCCGTGCCAGAGAATGCTCTAGCACGTCCAACTACTGCTCGGAACAGTAGTTTGGGCCCCAGAAATGCAATTTCTGTGGGGGAAAGTGCAAATGCACGCACAACTACTGCTCCGAGCAGTAGTTTGAGCCATGAGAACGCTCCGCCCGTGCCAGAGAATGCTCTAGCACGTCCAACTACTGCTCGGAACAGTAGTTTGGGCCCCAGAAATGCAATTTCTGTGGGGGAAAGTGCAAATGCACGCACAACTACTGCTCCGAGCAGTAGTTTGAGCCATGAGAACGCTCCGCCCGTGCCAGAGAATGCTCTAGCACGTCCAACTACTGCTCGGAACAGTAGTTTGGGCCCCAGAAATGCAATTTCTGTGGGGGAAAGTGCAAATGCACGCACAACTACTGCTCCGAGCAGTGGTTTGAGCCATGAGAACGCTCCGCCCGTGCCAGAGAATGCTCTAGCACGTCCAACTACTGCTCGGAACAGTAGTTTGGGCCCCAGAAATGCAATTTTGGAGGCGGCTAGTACAGCGATGAGAACGAGGACTCAAGGAGAGCGAACCCTCACCGCGAACCCATTGAATTGGAGGTCAGACACGGTGCCAGCGGCCCGTCCTGACCGAAATGAGCGAGTTTTGACGGCGAGACCGTCTCGATGGCGATCCGCAACCACTCCTACGACGCCAATCACGACTGAAGCTATCAACGAGACCCCGGCGACCACGACAACGACCCAAGCGATCACGCCAGAAGCACCAGACGACGGCCGGCCATGGTTATTGAGATTTGATGGAGCATGTCCAGGAAATCCAGGGAAAGGAGGCGCTGGATCAGCCCTCTATGAACCTGGAGGAGCCATCCTCTGGACATGCCACCACTTTCTACCCGAGAATTTCAACACAAACAACACCGCCGAGTACACAGCGTTACTCGACGGCGTCCAGGCGGCCAAACGACATGGAGCAAGGCGACTCCGAGTGGAAGGGGATAGCATACTCGTCATCAGGCAGGTCCGAGGCATATATGCATGCGGCAATAAGCGTCTGAGAGCACTTAGAAACCGCATCCTCGGATGCCTACGGAGCCTCGACAGCTTCGAGCTCCACCACATCGACCGCAAGGCAAACACCCAAGCGGACGCACTCGCAAACCGTGCACTCGACCACGCCGCAACGAAATCGGTGTGCGCGGTGCACGGTGCTGGCGATGACCGATGCTGGACCCCGATCCAACGGAAGACGACCTCGCAGCGGCCAGACCCAGAGGCCACCGTCGATGAGGAAATGAAGGAAACCAGCGACGATGACGAAGAAGAAGTAGTGCGCCGTGATGAGGGAGAGGTGTACGCACCTGTACGACTGGAACCAGGCACGATTCCGGCAAAACGACCAAGACTGCAACTACGAGCGCTGAGTGAGAACGAGGATGAAAAGAGCCGAGCGATAATAGAGAGGTTCGCCAAGAAGATGGCCACCAAGATCACCGACTGTGAGGATTGGGAAACCGGAGAAGGATATATTACAGCACTTACTATGCAAATGTATGACCTACTCCAGGAGTACTCCACAACGAAGAAACCCCGATCAATGATGAAGACCAAGAAGAAAACCACAGCGACCAAGACGATGATGCGACCACCACGACCAAGCACACAGCACCGTGAAGCGCGACTTGAAGAAGCACTCGACGACCTGATCATCGCACAGCGGGCTGAACCCAGCCAACAAGGACGCATCCAAAAAGCACGTCGGCGGGTGGGCCGAGTGAAAGCGGCAATCCTGAGATCAAAGCTCCGGCTCAAATTTGAGCAAAAAGAAAAAGAGTGCGTACAGGAACTCCTCCGAGGAGTGAACGAGGACGTCACTGAGGGTCCAATGGAAGACACCACCTGTCCCATCGGCAGGGAGGACCTGTACGCATTCTTCCAAGGCGTCAACACACCGAACATGGTGTTTGACTTTGACAGCGATGTAGGAGCACCGTTCCGAGCGGTGCTCCAGCGGCTGCCACCCCCGGAGCAGGTCCGAGAGGCATTAACCGATGACCTCACGATAGATGAGATCGAGGACCAACTCCAGATCGTGAACGGTGCCTCCAGCCCCGGACTGGATGGCATCGGCCACGATGTATATAAGCACTTCCGGCTCCAGTTGCTACCCGCACTCCACGCAGCCTTCAGCTTCTGCTGGAAGCACAAAAAGGTCCCCACTGCGTGGAAAGTGGGCACGGTCAGGCTCCTATACAAAAAGGGAGACCCGAACCAACCCAGCAACTGGAGACCGATATGCTTGCAACAATGCATCTACAAGCTCTACTCAGGCATCCTTGCGAAGAGATTCACTCGTTGGATGGACACCAACGAGCGATTCTCACTAGCGCAGAAGGGATTCAGAGCATTCAATGGATGCCACGAACACAACTTCCTGAGCACCTCGCTCCTCGACCAAACGAGACGGATGCACAGGAAGTTGTACAACGTGTGGTATGACCTGAAGAATGCCTTCGGGTCCCTGCCACAGGAGCTCATGTGGCGAGTCCTCGGGATGCTCCGAGTCGATGCTGCTTTCATCGAGCGCGCTCAGAACATCTACGAGGACTCCCACTTTGTCGTGAACAACGCCCACGATGGCCCCACGGACCCCATCCGCCAGGAGATCGGCGTGTACCAGGGTTGCCCGCTCAGTCCGTACCTCTTCATTGCGGCCCTGATACCGCTGCTCCGAGGGCTCCAGGAGCTACCTGGCGTGGGAGTGCCGCTCGCGGAGAACTTCAGACCATGTGTCTCGGCGTACGCCGACGACATCAAGATCTTCAGTGACTCCGCGAGCGGCATCAGGTCAGCGCACCAACTAGTGGAACGCTTCCTGAAATGGACCACGATGCGAGCCAACCCGTCCAAGTGCGCTCTGCTGGCGGTAACCACGAACTCCCGTGGGAACCCTGAGCTCGACACCGAGCTCCAGCTGCATCTGGACGGCACCCCGATACCCAGGCTCACTCTCAGCGACAGCTATGCATACCTAGGTATCGGGGATGGCTTTGACCACATCCAGCGCAGGTTTGCCTTGGTGCCAAAGCTGGGGGAGTTGAAAAAGAACGTGGTGGCACTCCTCCGCTCACCTTTGGCACCATGGCAGATCCTGAAGGCAGTGAAGACGTACATCTACCCCCAGGTAGAATACGCGCTCCGCCATCTCAGGCCCCTGCACTCCCAACTCCAGGGTTTCGACCGCGTACTGAGCAAGGGTCTGAGGCACCTCCTCCGCCTACCCAGCTCCGCCACCACAGCGTTCATGTACGCACCGACATCCCATGGAGGCCTGGGGCTACTGCCACTCACCGAGCTCCATGCAGCACTGCAGATAGCTCATGGGTGGCAGATGCTCCACTCCAAAGACCACACCATCCAGGCGGTGGCGCGCACGCAGATCACGCAGATCATACGAAAGCGCTACCGGCTGGATGAAGAGTACTGGAAGGAGCGCACCGAGGAAGCCATCCAACGCTTCCTCAACTCCGACCTGGACTCATCGCTCACGAACATCAGGAAGCGAAGGAACGGCGACATCGGCTCGCTCTGGACAGACATCCAGCGCCACCTGGCCACACACCAGCTCCGACTAGCCGATGTCGTCGACCCCAGCTCCGGCGAGCGACAGTGGCTCCAATTGAAGACCCCGAGCTCCAGGGACTGGCTCGAGCACACCACCGTGCTCCGACAGGTCAAGCTCCACATGAAGAATGCACACCTAAACAGGTGGAAGGAGATGTCGGACCAAGGACGCACGGTGCGAGCTCAGGGCGGTCCCGGGAGCTCATTCCTCACGCGTGGCACCGGCATGTGGGACAATGACTATGTCTTTGCAGTCCAAGCGCGCCTCAATCAGCTGGACACCAGGTCGGTGCTCAAGCGGAAAAGGGTGCGTACGAACGCCACATGCCGGTACGCTGAGTGCCGGAGCACGGAGACACTAGCCCACGTGCTGAACCACTGCCCCGGCACCAGCGACGCGGTGACCAAGCGCCACGACTCCGCGTTGAAGCTGATTACCGACACACTCCAGCCCCGAGTGCTCCGATCGCAGGAGCGACTCCAACTCCGAGTCAACGAGACGGTCGAAGGTATGGCAGGTCAGCTCCGGCCAGACCTCCAGCTCTTCGACACCAGGAGCAAGACGGTGGTGGTCGCCGACCTGGCGATCACCTACGAAGACCACCAGCAGGACGGACCCGAGTTCTCCAGCCTAGCGGCCTCAGCCCAGCGCAAGATTGAGAAGTACCAACCCATCAAGGTGCATTTGATGCAGCAAGGATGGACGGTACACCTATCTGCACTGGTGTACGGCTCGCTCGGCTCGGTGCTACCTGGGAACTTCAAGGTATACACCGAGGAGCTCGGGCTCCTGAAGAAGGATGCCAGGCGGCTCAACACCACCATCTCGACCGAAGCGATCAAGGCGAGCCGCCGCATCTGGAACCTCCACTGCGCCCTACACCGAGGGCCAACCCGACGTGTGGAAACGCAAACGACGACGCATCCAGATCCAGTCCAGATCCAGACTCCAGACCGACGACTCCAGGCCAGTCCTGCTCAACTCCAACATGATCCAGCACCAGAACGCCGGCCCCAACCCACGGACACCCGGGCACCAGCCCCGGAGCAGCGAAAACGACGCGTGCGAATCACGGCACCGGCACCGGAGCAACAACAGGGAGATCGGCCAGCCACGAACTCGGCACCAGACGAACGGCAGCGACACCAGACGCTCCAGCACCGGCATCCAGCACCTCCAGGACGACAACCCGAGCTCCAACACCGACTCCCGCCCGTGCGGAACCAGCCCAACCAGCCCCGGCACCGGCGCCCGACGCTCCGAGGTGGAGCTCCGGTGCACCGAGCTCCAGCGACCGAAACGACGCGACCGACACCGGAACTTCAACGCGGGCAACCAAGCGGCACCGGAACGCAAGTGAGACGGTCCACACTGTCCACGAGCATAGCCGGGACAGCAGCAGGGCCCAGATCAGCACCAGCTCCGACCAGAGGGGGGACAGACGGAGAAGCACGGAGGCCCACGCCTCCGGCGCGCGCAGGCAGATCGACAAGCGACCCCACAGCCACCCGACGACCCCGAAGCGCATTCAGTGCGACAGCCGGGGCGCCAGCGACACGACAACCCCGACGCGCATACAGTGCGACAGCCGGGACACCAGCGACACGACCGGCCCGACGCGCATACAGTGCGACAGCCGGGACACCAGCGACACGACCGGCCCGACGCGCATACAGTGCGACAGCCGGGACACCAGCGAGGCGACCGACACGTGGTCCGGGGGGACCCACCGGCACCAACCAGAGCGTGTAGTGACTACACATAAAAGGACATCGTGCGAACCCAGCCTCCCCAAGGCTACCAGGGCATCACCCACGTAGGGAACGGCCCTCCAAACCCAAGAGACGCAACATGGTCACAATGAGGTAACCTCTTTATACCTGATAACCTCTTTATTTGATCGTTAATTGGTAAATATACATTCTTTCTCTGTTCTAATCAGTGTGAAAACTGATTGCCGGGCGACAAACCCGGCTTTATTTTCACATTTATTTCTGAGCTCGGTCGGACTGCGAGCAGCTTGCTGCCTCGTCTCTGGCTCGGTTTCCCGGGGATTGCACCTTCCCCCGGCGAGGCCAACCCTCTATATTACGGTAGTTGTCTATTCCCTTGTTATCTTTACTGTGTTGTTTATATTTGCTACCCTTCTATTTCGCTATTGTTCTTTCTGCTCTTTCGGTAGTCGGAAACAGTACCTAATTAGACAGGCGCAGAGTAGACAGGCGGTAGTGTAACTTGCGTGTCAAAAAAAAAAAAAGAAAAAAAAAAAAAAAAAAGAGGAAAGTCGACCCCACAAAAGAGCACTTTGCCACGCTTCTAGAGCGAACTAAAACAAAAGAAAAACACCAAAAGTAAGAAGACACGCAGGGCTACAAGAGAACACAAGGAATAGATAATTTCACCGTAATATATTAACAGTTGGTATGCGTCTCTACTGGCCCCGTTTCGAGACCCGCGACCGCGCGGACTCCATCGGGAGCAACGCCTCCACTGTCTCGTCCAGTCAGGGGTCGCTCGGCAGCGATGCCGGCTTCCTCCTAGACAGCGACGAGGACAGCGACGTCGAGGACGACCTCGACAACGACGAAGACCACCACCACCACCACGCTCACGAAGACCCGCCGCCGCCACCACCACCCCAAACCCGCGCCACGGTCACGGAGGTGCACCCGCACAGAGGACCACACTACGTGTGCACTCTGTGTGGGTTCAGCGCCCCCCACATGTTCGTGCTCGGCCGCCACCGCGCACTCGCACACGAGAATGACCACTTTGTGGACATCTTCACGTGCGAGTGTGCGTGCGACCGGCACTTTACCACCCGCGGTGCTGCTGCTAACCACGAACGTGGATGCAGCACCGCCCAGAACACTACCACACTTGGCCTTGCGCCACAGAATGATGGTCCTGACCCGGAGACAGCCGCGCCAAGCAGCATCCCCGAGCCAGGGCCATCCCCAACCACGATGTCCCCCCTCGCCACGGTACCCGAGCGCACTTCAACGTGCACGAGTACCGTCGGCTACCAAACCGAGGGTGCCAAGAGGCGCCGCCTCGCCCCTCCCCTCCCCGATGACGAACGTCAGCAAGGTGCCAGTGTACCCCCCTCCCAGACGACGGTGTTCCTCACCGACCTGCTGACGCTCACCCGGTACCGAGTACACCAAGACAACGACGCCGCACACCCAGTCCCCCCTCCAGCGACGACAACGACAACAACCAACACTCAGGTAAGTATAGTGAACTCAAATGAAATGGTTATTAACTATGATTATGCCCCTACAGCGACGGTTTTCGGCCCCCAGACCGAAAATCCAATATACGAAAACGAGAACCCGAGCACCTACGAAGACGACGACGCATGGGCGGAGTCAACCGACAGTGCCCGAGCACAAATCGACATCCCTCCGGCCCAGACCAGCTTTTTTGACGAAGAAAACTCAAGTTTGGATGCGGCAATTGCGGTTTCTGGCCCTGGGACCGCCGTAACGGCTAATCTCAGGCCAGGAACTCCACGCACAACCGCCGCAACATGTGAGATGACCCAGGACCCAGCTCCAATGACTGGTCTGAGTGCAGAACCGGCACTTTTGACCCAATTTGGACCTGGTGCACCTACGAACCCAGCTCCAGCGACCAGCCCAAGTACGGAAAGTGCACTTTTGACCAGATTTGGTGCAAATGCAACCAGGGACCAAGCATCTGGTGCTAGTCCAGGGCCTGTGTCAGCTATTGCTGGTGGCACAGGAGCAAATGCAAGACCAGAACCGACCGAAAGTGCACTTCCGCGTGCGCGGCCACCCCGCGCGAACCTAACTACTGCTCGGAACAGTAGTTTGGGCCCCAGAAATGCAATTTCTGTGGGGGAAAGTGCAAATGCACGCACAATTACTGCTCCGAGCAGTAGTTTGAGCCATGAGAACGCTCCGCCCGTGCCAGAGAATGCTCTAGCACGTCCAACTACTGCTCGGAACAGTAGTTTGGGCCCCAGAAATGCAATTTCTGTGGGGGAAAGTGCAAATGCACGCACAACTACTGCTCCGAGCAGTAGTTTGAGCCATGAGAACGCTCCGCCCGTGCCAGAGAATGCTCTAGCACGTCCAACTACTGCTCGGAACAGTAGTTTGGGCCCCAGAAATGCAATTTCTGTGGGGGAAAGTGCAAATGCACGCACAACTACTGCTCCGAGCAGTAGTTTGAGCCATGAGAACGCTCCGCCCGTGCCAGAGAATGCTCTAGCACGTCCAACTACTGCTCGGAACAGTAGTTTGGGCCCCAGAAATGCAATTTCTGTGGGGGAAAGTGCAAATGCACGCACAACTACTGCTCCGAGCAGTGGTTTGAGCCATGAGAACGCTCCGCCCGTGCCAGAGAATGCTCTAGCACGTCCAACTACTGCTCGGAACAGTAGTTTGGGCCCCAGAAATGCAATTTTGGAGGCGGCTAGTACAGCGATGAGAACGAGGACTCAAGGAGAGCGAACCCTCACCGCGAACCCATTGAATTGGAGGTCAGACACGGTGCCAGCGGCCCGTCCTGACCGAAATGAGCGAGTTTTGACGGCGAGACCGTCTCGATGGCGATCCGCAACCACTCCTACGACGCCAATCACGACTGAAGCTATCAACGAGACCCCGGCGACCACGACAACGACCCAAGCGATCACGCCAGAAGCACCAGACGACGGCCGGCCATGGTTATTGAGATTTGATGGAGCATGTCCAGGAAATCCAGGGAAAGGAGGCGCTGGATCAGCCCTCTATGAACCTGGAGGAGCCATCCTCTGGACATGCCACCACTTTCTACCCGAGAATTTCAACACAAACAACACCGCCGAGTACACAGCGTTACTCGACGGCGTCCAGGCGGCCAAACGACATGGAGCAAGGCGACTCCGAGTGGAAGGGGATAGCATACTCGTCATCAGGCAGGTCCGAGGCATATATGCATGCGGCAATAAGCGTCTGAGAGCACTTAGAAACCGCATCCTCGGATGCCTACGGAGCCTCGACAGCTTCGAGCTCCACCACATCGACCGCAAGGCAAACACCCAAGCGGACGCACTCGCAAACCGTGCACTCGACCACGCCGCAACGAAATCGGTGTGCGCGGTGCACGGTGCTGGCGATGACCGATGCTGGACCCCGATCCAACGGAAGACGACCTCGCAGCGGCCAGACCCAGAGGCCACCGTCGATGAGGAAATGAAGGAAACCAGCGACGATGACGAAGAAGAAGTAGTGCGCCGTGATGAGGGAGAGGTGTACGCACCTGTACGACTGGAACCAGGCACGATCCCGGCAAAACGACCAAGACTGCAACTACGAGCGCTGAGTGAGAACGAGGATGAAAAGAGCCGAGCGATAATAGAGAGGTTCGCCAAGAAGATGGCCACCAAGATCACCGACTGTGAGGATTGGGAAACCGGAGAAGGATATATTACAGCACTTACTATGCAAATGTATGACCTACTCCAGGAGTACTCCACAACGAAGAAACCCCGATCAATGATGAAGACCAAGAAGAAAACCACAGCGACCAAGACGATGATGCGACCACCACGACCAAGCACACAGCACCGTGAAGCGCGACTTGAAGAAGCACTCGACGACCTGATCATCGCACAGCGGGCTGAACCCAGCCAACAAGGACGCATCCAAAAAGCACGTCGGCGGGTGGGCCGAGTGAAAGCGGCAATCCTGAGATCAAAGCTCCGGCTCAAATTTGAGCAAAAAGAAAAAGAGTGCGTACAGGAACTCCTCCGAGGAGTGAACGAGGACGTCACTGAGGGTCCAATGGAAGACACCACCTGTCCCATCGGCAGGGAGGACCTGTACGCATTCTTCCAAGGCGTCAACACACCGAACATGGTGTTTGACTTTGACAGCGATGTAGGAGCACCGTTCCGAGCGGTGCTCCAGCGGCTGCCACCCCCGGAGCAGGTCCGAGAGGCATTAACCGATGACCTCACGATAGATGAGATCGAGGACCAACTCCAGATCGTGAACGGTGCCTCCAGCCCCGGACTGGATGGCATCGGCCACGATGTATATAAGCACTTCCGGCTCCAGTTGCTACCCGCACTCCACGCAGCCTTCAGCTTCTGCTGGAAGCACAAAAAGGTCCCCACTGCGTGGAAAGTGGGCACGGTCAGGCTCCTATACAAAAAGGGAGACCCGAACCAACCCAGCAACTGGAGACCGATATGCTTGCAACAATGCATCTACAAGCTCTACTCAGGCATCCTTGCGAAGAGATTCACTCGTTGGATGGACACCAACGAGCGATTCTCACTAGCGCAGAAGGGATTCAGAGCATTCAATGGATGCCACGAACACAACTTCCTGAGCACCTCGCTCCTCGACCAAACGAGACGGATGCACAGGAAGTTGTACAACGTGTGGTATGACCTGAAGAATGCCTTCGGGTCCCTGCCACAGGAGCTCATGTGGCGAGTCCTCGGGATGCTCCGAGTCGATGCTGCTTTCATCGAGCGCGCTCAGAACATCTACGAGGACTCCCACTTTGTCGTGAACAACGCCCACGATGGCCCCACGGACCCCATCCGCCAGGAGATCGGCGTGTACCAGGGTTGCCCGCTCAGTCCGTACCTCTTCATTGCGGCCCTGATACCGCTGCTCCGAGGGCTCCAGGAGCTACCTGGCGTGGGAGTGCCGCTCGCGGAGAACTTCAGACCATGTGTCTCGGCGTACGCCGACGACATCAAGATCTTCAGTGACTCCGCGAGCGGCATCAGGTCAGCGCACCAACTAGTGGAACGCTTCCTGAAATGGACCACGATGCGAGCCAACCCGTCCAAGTGCGCTCTGCTGGCGGTAACCACGAACTCCCGTGGGAACCCTGAGCTCGACACCGAGCTCCAGCTGCATCTGGACGGCACCCCGATACCCAGGCTCACTCTCAGCGACAGCTATGCATACCTAGGTATCGGGGATGGCTTTGACCACATCCAGCGCAGGTTTGCCTTGGTGCCAAAGCTGGGGGAGTTGAAAAAGAACGTGGTGGCACTCCTCCGCTCACCTTTGGCACCATGGCAGATCCTGAAGGCAGTGAAGACGTACATCTACCCCCAGGTAGAATACGCGCTCCGCCATCTCAGGCCCCTGCACTCCCAACTCCAGGGTTTCGACCGCGTACTGAGCAAGGGTCTGAGGCACCTCCTCCGCCTACCCAGCTCCGCCACCACAGCGTTCATGTACGCACCGACATCCCATGGAGGCCTGGGGCTACTGCCACTCACCGAGCTCCATGCAGCACTGCAGATAGCTCATGGGTGGCAGATGCTCCACTCCAAAGACCACACCATCCAGGCGGTGGCGCGCACGCAGATCACGCAGATCATACGAAAGCGCTACCGGCTGGATGAAGAGTACTGGAAGGAGCGCACCGAGGAAGCCATCCAACGCTTCCTCAACTCCGACCTGGACTCATCGCTCACGAACATCAGGAAGCGAAGGAACGGCGACATCGGCTCGCTCTGGACAGACATCCAGCGCCACCTGGCCACACACCAGCTCCGACTAGCCGATGTCGTCGACCCCAGCTCCGGCGAGCGACAGTGGCTCCAATTGAAGACCCCGAGCTCCAGGGACTGGCTCGAGCACACCACCGTGCTCCGACAGGTCAAGCTCCACATGAAGAATGCACACCTAAACAGGTGGAAGGAGATGTCGGACCAAGGACGCACGGTGCGAGCTCAGGGCGGTCCCGGGAGCTCATTCCTCACGCGTGGCACCGGCATGTGGGACAATGACTATGTCTTTGCAGTCCAAGCGCGCCTCAATCAGCTGGACACCAGGTCGGTGCTCAAGCGGAAAAGGGTGCGTACGAACGCCACATGCCGGTACGCTGAGTGCCGGAGCACGGAGACACTAGCCCACGTGCTGAACCACTGCCCCGGCACCAGCGACGCGGTGACCAAGCGCCACGACTCCGCGTTGAAGCTGATTACCGACACACTCCAGCCCCGAGTGCTCCGATCGCAGGAGCGACTCCAACTCCGAGTCAACGAGACGGTCGAAGGTATGGCAGGTCAGCTCCGGCCAGACCTCCAGCTCTTCGACACCAGGAGCAAGACGGTGGTGGTCGCCGACCTGGCGATCACCTACGAAGACCACCAGCAGGACGGACCCGAGTTCTCCAGCCTAGCGGCCTCAGCCCAGCGCAAGATTGAGAAGTACCAACCCATCAAGGTGCATTTGATGCAGCAAGGATGGACGGTACACCTATCTGCACTGGTGTACGGCTCGCTCGGCTCGGTGCTACCTGGGAACTTCAAGGTATACACCGAGGAGCTCGGGCTCCTGAAGAAGGATGCCAGGCGGCTCAACACCACCATCTCGACCGAAGCGATCAAGGCGAGCCGCCGCATCTGGAACCTCCACTGCGCCCTACACCGAGGGCCAACCCGACGTGTGGAGACGCAAGCGACGACGCATCCAGATCCAGTCCAGATCCAGACTCCAGACCGACGACTCCAGGCCAGTCCTGCTCAACTCCAACATGATCCAGCACCAGAACGCCGGCCCCAACCCACGGACACCCGGGCACCAGCCCCGGAGCAGCGAAAACGACGCGTGCGAATCACGGCACCGGCACCGGAGCAGCAACAGGGAGATCGGCCAGCCACGAACTCGGCACCAGACGAACGGCAGCGACACCAGACGCTCCAGCACCGGCATCCAGCACCTCCAGGACGACAACCCGAGCTCCAACACCGACTCCCGCCCGTGCGGAACCAGCCCAACCAGCCCCGGCACCGGCGCCCGACGCTCCGAGGTGGAGCTCCGGTGCACCGAGCTCCAGCGACCGAAACGACGCGACCGACACCGGAACTTCAACGCGGGCAACCAAGCGGCACCGGAACGCAAGTGAGACGGTCCACACTGTCCACGAGCATAGCCGGGACAGCAGCAGGGCCCAGATCAGCACCAGCTCCGACCAGAGGGGGGACAGACGGAGAAGCACGGAGGCCCACGCCTCCGGCGCGCGCAGGCAGATCGACAAGCGACCCCACAGCCACCCGACGACCCCGAAGCGCATTCAGTGCGACAGCCGGGGCGCCAGCGACACGACAACCCCGACGCGCATACAGTGCGACAGCCGGGACACCAGCGACACGACAGCCCCGACGCGCATACAGTGCGACAGCCGGGACACCAGCGACACGACCGGCCCGACGCACATTCAGTGCGACAGCCGGGACACCAGCGACACGACCGCCCGACGCACATTCAGTGCGACAGCCGGGACACCAGAGGCGCCGACACGTGGTCCGGGGGGACCCACCGGCACCAACCAGAGCGTGTAGTGACTACACATCAAAAGGACATCGTGCGAACCCAGCCTCCCCAAGGCTACCAGGGCATCACCCACGTAGGGAACGGCCCTCCAAACCCAAGAGACGCAACATGGTCACAATGAGGTAACCTCTTTATACCTGATAACCTCTTTATTTGATCGTTAATTGGTAAATATACATTCTTTCTCTGTTCTAATCAGTGTGAAAACTGATTGCCGGGCGACAAACCCGGCTTTATTTTCACATTTATTTCTGAGCTCGGTCGGACCGCGAGCAGCTTGCTGCCTCGTCTCTGGCTCGGTTTCCCGGGGATTGCACCTTCCCCCGGCGAGGCCAACCCTCTATATTACGGTAGTTGTCTATTCCCTTGTTATCTTTACTGTGTTGTTTATATTTGCTACCCTTCTATTTCGCTATTGTTCTTTCTGCTCTTTCGGTAGTCGGAAACAGTACCTAATTAGACAGGCGCAGAGTAGACAGGCGGTAGTGTAACTTGCGTGTCAAAAAAAAAAAAAAAAAAGAAAAAAAAAAAAAAAGAGGAAAGTCGACCCCACAAAAGAGCACTTTGCCACGCTTCTAGAGCGAACTAAAACAAAAGAAAAACACCAAAAGTAAGAAGACACGCAGGGCTACAAGAGAACACAAGGAATAGATAATTTCACCGTAATATATTAACAGTTGGTATGCGTCTCTACTGGCCCCGTTTCGAGACCCGCGACCGCGCGGACTCCATCGGGAGCAACGCCTCCACTGTCTCGTCCAGTCAGGGGTCGCTCGGCAGCGATGCCGGCTTCCTCCTAGACAGCGACGAGGACAGCGACGTCGAGGACGACCTCGACAACGACGAAGACCACCACCACCACGCTCACGAAGACCCGCCGCCGCCACCACCACCCCAAACCCGCGCCACGGTCACGGAGGTGCACCCGCACAGAGGACCACACTACGTGTGCACTCTGTGTGGGTTCAGCGCCCCCCACATGTTCGTGCTCGGACGCCACCGCGCACTCGCACACGAGAATGACCACTTTGTGGACATCTTCACGTGCGAGTGTGCGTGCGACCGGCACTTTACCACCCGCGGTGCTGCTGCTAACCACGAACGTGGATGCAGCACCGCCCAGAACACTACCACACTTGGCCTTGCGCCACAGAATGATGGTCCTGACCCGGAGACAGCCGCGCCAAGCAGCATCCCCGAGCCAGGGCCATCCCCAACCACGATGTCCCCCCCCGCCACGGTACCCGAGCGCACTTCAACGTGCACGAGTACCGTCGGCTACCAAACCGAGGGTGCCAAGAGGCGCCGCCTCGCCCCTCCCCTCCCCGATGACGAACGTCAGCAAGGTGCCAGTGTACCCCCCTCCCAGACGACGGTGTTCCTCACCGACCTGCTGACGCTCACCCGGTACCGAGTACACCAAGACAACGACGCCGCACACCCAGTCCCCCCTCCAGCGACGACAACGACAACAACCAACACTCAGGTAAGTATAGTGAACTCAAATGAAATGGTTATTAACTATGATTATGCCCCTACAGCGACGGCTTTCGGCCCCCAGACCGAAAACCCAACATACGAAAACGAGAATCCGAGCACCTACGAAGACGACGACGCATGGGCGGAGTCAACCGACAGTGCCCGAGCACAAATCGACATCCCTCCGGCCCAGACCAGCTTTTTTGACGAAGAAAACTCAAGTTTGGATGCGGCAATTGCGGTTTCTGGCCCTGGGACCGCCGTAACGGCTGATCTCAGGCCAGGAACTCCACGCACAACCGCCGCAACATGTGAGATGACCCAAGACCCAGCTCCAATGACTGGTCTGAGTGCAGAACCGGCACTTTTGACCCAATTTGGGCCTGGTGCACCTACGAACCCAGCTCCAGCGACCAGCCCAAGTACGGAAAGTGCACTTTTGACCAGATTTGGTGCAAATGCAACCAGGGACCAAACATCTGGTGCTAGTCCAGGGCCTGTGTCAGCTATTGCTGGTGGCACAGGAGCAAATGCAAGACCAGAACCGACCGAAAGTGCACTTCCGCGTGCGCGGCCACCCCGCGCGAACCTAACTACTGCTCGGAACAGTAGTTTGGGCCCCAGAAATGCAATTTCTGTGGGGGAAAGTGCAAATGCACGCACAACTACTGCTCCGAGCAGTAGTTTGAGCCATGAGAACGCTACGCCCGTGCCAGAGAATGCTCTAGCACGTCCAACTACTGCTCGGAACAGTAGTTTGGGCCCCAGAAATGCAATTTCTGTGGGGGAAAGTGCAAATGCACGCACAACTACTGCTCCGAGCAGTAGTTTGAGCCATGAGAACGCTCCGCCCGTGCCAGAGAATGCTCTAGCACGTCCAACTACTGCTCGGAACAGTAGTTTGGGCCCCAGAAATGCAATTTCTGTGGGGGAAAGTGCAAATGCACGCACAACTACTGCTCCGAGCAGTAGTTTGAGCCATGAGAACGCTCCGCCCGTGCCAGAGAATGCTCTAGCACGTCCAACTACTGCTCGGAACAGTAGTTTGGGCCCCAGAAATGCAATTTCTGTGGGGGAAAGTTCAATGCACGCACAATTCTGCTCTATCAGTGGTTTGGAGCCTGAAACGCTCCGCCCGGCCAGAGAAATGTCAGCACGTCCAACTACTGCTCGGAACAGTAGTTTGGGCCCCAGAAATGCAATTTTGGAGGCGGCTAGTACAGCGATGAGAACGAGGACTCAAGGAGAGCGAACCCTCACCGCGAACCCATTGAATTGGAGGTCAGACACGGTGCCAGCGGCCCGTCCTGACCGAAATGAGCGAGTTTTGACGGCGAGACCGTCTCGATGGCGATCCGCAACCACTCCTACGACGCCAATCACGACTGAAGCTATCAACGAGACCCTGGCGACCACGACAACGACCCAAGCGATCACGCCAGAAGCACCAGACGACGGCCGGCCATGGTTATTGAGATTTGATGGAGCATGTCCAGGAAATCCAGGGAAAGGAGGCGCTGGATCAGCCCTCTATGAACCTGGAGGAGCCATCCTCTGGACATGCCACCACTTTCTACCCGAGAATTTCAACACAAACAACACCGCCGAGTACACAGCGTTACTCGACGGCGTCCAGGCGGCCAAACGACATGGAGCAAGGCGACTCCGAGTGGAAGGGGATAGCATACTCGTCATCAGGCAGGTCCGAGGCATATATGCATGCGGCAATAAGCGTCTGAGAGCACTTAGAAACCGCATCCTCGGATGCCTACGGAGCCTCGACAGCTTCGAGCTCCACCACATCGACCGCAAGGCAAACACCCAAGCGGACGCACTCGCAAACCGTGCACTCGACCACGCCGCAACGAAATCGGTGTGCGCGGTGCACGGTGCTGGCGATGACCGATGCTGGACCCCGATCCAACGGAAGACGACCTCGCAGCGGCCAGACCCAGAGGCCACCGTCGATGAGGAAATGAAGGAAACCAGCGACGATGACGAAGAAGTAGTGCGCCGTGATGAGGGAGAGGTGTACGCACCTGTACGACTGGAACCAGGCACGATCCCGGCAAAACGACCAAGACTGCAACTACGAGCGCTGAGTGAGAACGAGGATGAAAAGAGCCGAGCGATAATAGAGAGGTTCGCCAAGAAGATGGCCACCAAGATCACCGACTGTGAGGATTGGGAAACCGGAGAAGGATATATTACAGCACTTACTATGCAAATGTATGACCTACTCCAGGAGTACTCCACAACGAAGAAACCCCGATCAATGACGAAGACCAAGAAGAAAACCACAGCGACCAAGANTAGCCACTATACTAACGAGGATTGCTGTCCCCTCACAAATACCACACACACACACCAAATGCACACACACACACACCACAACACACACACACACAACCCACAAACCGCGCACTGCACTGCGCACGCACGCACACCCGTACGCACGCATGCACACGCACGCAACTTGCACACGCGCACCACGCACTTCTCTCCCACACAAACTCGCAAATCAACCCGCAACACAACCCTTGCCACAACACCAAAGCCTGCATGCACACACACACACACACACCAACGCCGACCGGACTACTAATCAGCGAAGAGCACGCCAACTCCCTCGGCAGACACGTTGGACAAGAGAAAGAACGCCAGCCACCTGCTGCAAGACCCGATGCAGCGGAGACGCTGCCGAACGCCAGAAGGCGAGCAGAAGGCTCGGGGGACGAGCAAGGAGAGTCGGCCCAACGTCGGCTGTCCTCTGGACGACCGAGAGCGGAAAGATCGAAGAGCGGAAAGAGCAACAAAGCGGCTGCTGGTCCGGCCGTGTTCGCGACGGAGAAATGAGACGCCTGTTTGTGCGGGCCGCCCGCGGGGGGCGAGGACGAGTGAGTGAGCGAGCGATGGAAAGGCATGAAGGAAAGACGGCGAGCGCAAGCAAGTGCGCAAAAGCAAAAGCAAAAAGAAACTCCCCGTCCGGGAATTGAACCCGGGTCACCCGCGTGACAGGCGGGTATACTAGCCACTATACTAACGAGGATTGCTGTCCCCTCACAAATGCCACACACACACACCAAATGCACACACACACACACCACAACACAACACACACACACACACAACCCACAAACCGCGCACTGCACTGCGCACGCACGCACACCCGTACGCACGCATGCACACGCACGCAACTTGCACACGCGCACCACGCACTTCTCTCCCACACAAACTCGCAAATCAACCCGCAACACAACCCTTGCCACAACACCAAAGCCTGCATGCACACACACACACACACACCAACGCCGACCGGACTACTAATCAGCGAAGAGCACGCCAACTCCCTCGGCAGACACGTTGGACAAGAGAAAGAACGCCAGCCACCTGCTGCAAGACCCGATGCAGCGGAGACGCTGCCGAACGCCAGAAGGCGAGCAGAAGGCTCGGGGGACGAGCAAGGAGAGTCGGCCCAACCGTCGGCTGTCCTCTGGACGACCGAGAGCGAAAGAGCGAAAGAGCGAAAGAGCGAAAGAGCGAAAGAGCAACAAAGCCGGCTGCTGGTCGGCCGTGGCGCGACAGAGAAAATGAGAAGCGTTGTGCGGCCGGCCGCGCGAGGACGAGTGAGTGAGCGAGCGAGGGAAGGAAGGAAGGAAAGAGCGGCGAGCGCAAAGCAAGCGCAAAAGCAAGCGCAAAAAGAAACTCCCCGTCCGGGAATTGAACCCGGGTCACCCGCGTGACAGGCGGGTATACTAGCCACTATACTAACGAGGATTGCTGTCCCCTCACAAATACCACACACACACACCAAATGCACACACACACACACCACAACACACACACACACCACAACACAACACACACACACAACCCACAAACCGCGCACTGCACTGCGCACGCACGCACACCCGTACGCACGCATGCACACGCACGCAACTTGCACACGCGCACCACGCACTTCTCTCCCACACAAACTCGCAAATCAACCCGCAACACAACCCTTGCCACAACACCAAAGCCTGCATGCACACACACACACACACACACACCAACGCCGACCGGACTACTAATCAGCGAAGAGCACGCCAACTCCCTCGGCAGACACGTTGGACAAGAGAAAGAACGCCAGCCACCTGCTGCAAGACCCGATGCAGCGGAGACGCTGCCGAACGCCAGAAGGCGAGCAGAAGGCTCGGGGGACGAGCAAGGAGAGTCGACCCAACCGTCGGCTGTCCTCTGGACGACCGAGAGCGAAAGAGCGAAAGAGCGAAAGAGCAACAGAGCAACAGAGCAACAAAGCCGGCTGCTGGTCGGCCGTGGCGCGACAGAGAAAATGAGAAGCGTTGTGCGGCCGGCCGCGCGAGGACGAGGATGAGCGAGCGAGGGAAGGCAGGAAGGAAAGAGCGCGAGCGCAAAGCAGCGCAAAAGCACGAAAAAAGAACCTCCCCGTCCGGGAATTGACCCGGGTCCCCGCGTGACAGGCGGGTAAATTAGCCATATACTAACGAGGATTGCTGTCCCCTCACCAATACCACCGCAACACCCAAAATGCACACACACACACACCACAACACACACACACCACAACACAACACACACACACAACCCACAAACCGCGCACTGCACTGCGCACGCACGCACACCCGTACGCACGCATGCACACGCACGCAACTTGCACACGCGCACCACGCACTTCTCTCCCACACAAACTCGCAAATCAACCCGCAACACAACCCTTGCCACAACACCAAAGCCTGCATGCACACACACACACACACACCAACGCCGACCGGACTACTAATCAGCGAAGAGCACGCCAACTCCCTCGGCAGACACGTTGGACAAGAGAAAGAACGCCAGCCACCTGCTGCAAGACCCGATGCAGCGGAGACGCTGCCGAACGCCAGAAGGCGAGCAGAAGGCTCGGGGGACGAGCAAGGAGAGTCGGCCCAACCGTCGGCTGTCCTCTGGACGACCGAGAGCGAAAGAGCGAAAGAGCGAAAGAGCAACAAAGCCGGCTGCTGGTCGGCCGTGGCGCGACAGAGAAAATGAGAAGCGTTGTGCGGCCGGCCGCGCGAGGACGAGTGAGTGAGCGAGCGAGGGAAGGAAGGAAGGAAAGAGCGGCGAGCGCAAAGCAAGCGCAAAAGCAAGCGCAAAAAGAAACTCCCCGTCCGGGAATTGAACCCGGGTCACCCGCGTGACAGGCGGGTATACTAGCCACTATACTAACGAGGATTGCTGTCCCCTCACAAATACCACACACACACACCAAATGCACACACACACACCACACCACAACACACACACACACAACCCACAAACCGCGCACTGCACTGCGCACGCACGCACACCCACAACTTGCACACGTTCGACGCACTTCTCTCCCACACAAACTTGCAAATTAATCTGCAACACAACGGTTTTTCTATATGCTCTCAGATCTGGACGTATTACTTGTTGTGGATGCGCGAACTGTGCGGTACAGACACAGCAAACAAGACACACCTGACTCATTTATTCACCTCTCTGGAACAGTCGCTGATATCTGAGTTCAAAGCATGTGTATCCAACGGCTTCGACTTCAATTACTGCAAGCACCTGTGTGGGTGTTTGTGGCACACTGTTGGAGAACTTAGAGGCAAGGTCGGTAAGGCGAACTCCTCGTCCATGTTCACTTCCGGATCAATAACACGCTTGAAGCAGCATATCAAAGCATGATGTGATCCCGCAACTTGCTCGCTCAAGTCATTGTTCGTCTCCTTGGACTCTGGGAGGCTCAGTATAGACTCCGATTCTCGTCGCCCCACATCGCTTCTGCTCCTCCAATACTGTGTCGATTTGAGCACTCGTCTCGCAGGTGACGTGGCGTGTGCCACCACCTTTGCTAACTTAGCTCGTTCCTGGTTGCAGATGAATCATTCGCTAGACAGCTCTGGCTTCGATCAGATCTGGCAGTGTCTCAGACTCCCATCAGTTGCCGACTCCACCTTTGCCAAGTTCTCTGCCTTGTTCAAGAACTGGTACCAATGGATAAGCTACGGCTCTGTCACGAACAGCTCATTGGCATCTCACATGCCACTCAGGTCGATTTGGTGTCTAATCTGTCCTCCATGGGATCCAGTTCGTGTTCGGGACCAGCCCCCCCACCTGGGGCACCACAATCATCATCCAGTTCCATGGCATTCAACACTTCTTTGCAGCTTCTGTCCAAGTGTCCCCGCTGAAGGTCCACATGTACGGATGCTCCTCAAAGCATCAGCCGAATCGATGCTCTCCGGCAACACAAAACGCCGATGTTCGACTCCCTCTCCGTGTTGCTACCGTCGGGCCAAGCGCGGTGGGGGAGGTTTGGCGTCTTTTCCTTTTCTTTTTGCTCCACCGCTCAGAGACAACAGTTGTCAGTGGATCTCGTTTCAGATGGCTTGCGCTGAAAAGGAAAAGTCCCATCGTGATGGACGATCAGGGGACCCGACTTCCAACCCGACGAAGGTAGGATGTTGGCTGTAGGGCCGAGTGAGCGGAAAAATGGAGACGTTGCATATTGATATTACACGAAGTGTTTACATGGGAATGCTGTGTGTGGATGAGGTAAGATATTAGACAGTCCACGGTTGTGTTTGTGTATGCATATGATTTTGGCATTTACTACAAAGAGTTTCATTCGACGTGAGCAGTAAACGATTGCTTGCTACACAGAGGGAAGTCTGGCGGGATCGCAATAGATGGAGTGGTTATGTGTGTGTGTGCAAACGCTCTGCACGAACGAGTACATGGTTATGATATTGATGTATATCGATAAGAGTTCTCAGGGCAACAACGGTACTGGGGGATGCGTTATTTGTCTTTGAGCATGTTCTGTGTCTGAATGGAGGCAATTGCCAGAGTGCTGCACATTTTACGCCCGAAAAGGGAACCTCGTACCACACCACGAAACTGTTGCAGTATTTCAAGGCGGAGCAAGATTTGGATTGGTCTTGCATGTGATCTGTCTGGCGCGGCCCAACAGCTAAAGAAGTGGCCGAGAGTGGTGACAATTCCCACAGCTAATGCAGTTGCATGCAAGCGGCAGCCGCGGAGTATCCAGGGGTCGGCTGGAGGTTGTGGTAGCACATGGTGGCGATCCCGCAGTGGCAACCAACAGCCAGTGAAGACGTTTGCATGCATTAATAAGCATGTCAGTGAGTGTTTGTGTGTGTATGTGTGGGAGTCCGAAAGGGATGAAGAGCATCCGAGTGCGTTGTAGAATGAATGTTCAAGTGTGGCGCAATTTGTCTCGAACCGGGTTAAATTGTACGTTTACTAGGGATTGTGACGATTTGCGTGGGTTCGAGGAGCGAGTGTGGAAGCATTCGATCTGATGAAGAACTTAAATGAGTTTGAGTCAACTTTGTTTGAATTTGCGTCTTACCGAATGGATTTCCATGACGCCGCCACTAAGATGAGTTACTTTGTCATGGGGTGGGAGTGGGGGTCGGACTTTCATCCAAAGAACTGGGCACCTATGCGAGGATTTTTAATCGCTTTTAGTTGGAGTATACTGCCATACCTGGTGATGATTGCTTCCTATCTCTCCAGATGAAAGATTGCGTGAATTTGAGCAGACACTTCATCAAAAAATCCGTTTTTGAAAACATGTCGCAACCGCATTTCTCGAGTGATTTGTTCAGCTTCCATCCTCCCGTAGGTTGATTTAGCCACTCCAATCTTTGTGACGCATTGTCGCATAATGCGTGTCGAGTATGAGTGACTGTCGGCTCAGTGTGCGATGCTTTTTGTGGACTGCGTGCATCGCAGGGAGAACATCCAAGCTGTTGGACAAGGTAATCTGCAGCGGCGCTTTCGAGGTGTGCTTTACTCCCAAGAGTCCATCCTTGTGGAGACGTCAGCGCCTTTTGATACCCTTGGCACGTGGTGCCACGCCAAACACGAAGGTTCGAGCGATTACGGAACGATGGTGGAAGCACTCAACCGCTCTCAGAGCACGAGGTCTCACCAATACGCTTGCCGCGTTGCCTTCCATTGCTTTACAAGATGCGAGAGTTTGAGCAATGCCTACTGTTTGGGACCATAAATACTGAAAAACTGAATTTGGAGAATACAAGTCTTTTTATTTCAGCTCTTCAGTGGTGTAATTTTAGATATATGTGCTAAATGTGTGTATTTGTGTAAGTATTACCTATGGGAGAACAATCAGAATCATAGCGTGAATAAAGAAAGTGACTGAATGGCTGGTTAGATTTGCACTCATCATCCAGTGCGTAGGTCGCAGATATGCACATTGCCAGATTAATCAACCACAGGACCATGAAGTCTTTACCATAGCAAACAACCGAGACGACCACACAGTGCAAGAATATATTACTTTGCGCAATCTGCTTTCTCACACCCCGGCACGAGAAAGCGCGCGAGACTCGAGTACCTCCACTGCTCCAACATCATTTCTCCTCCGCAAAAAATCTACCTATGTGTGCTCGCTGCCCTTTTCCTCTGGATTTCGGCTATAAAGTGCCTGCGCTCGAAAAGCTCGTTCATCGAGTCATGGACATCTGCCATCATGTGCTTTTGAGATCGTTTGTTCCTGCTCCTGATATGGCCGCACAGATAACCACATCAGCAGGAGAAACGAGTGATCTCAAAAGCGCTTTACCCACCTTTTGTGCCCAAGTACGATCCAATGGCATAACGGCTGCCAATTCGCCGCGCATCAGTCCACCGCACTTAGTGCTGTCGCTGCGACGCTCGAACAGCACGGCGACTGCAACGCCGCGCCGTGCTCTCTTGCATTCCCCATGATCCCAAGAGAAGCGCGTCATGCGCAGTTCAGCGTAGCGCGCAGTTTGTGGGTTGAGTATGCTTACGTGTGTTGTTTGTGTGTGTGTGTGGTATTTGTGAGGGGACAGCAATCCTCGTTAGTATAGTGGCTAGTATACCCGCCTGTCACGCGGGTGACCCGGGTTCAATTCCCGGACGGGGAGTTTCTTTTTGCGCTTGCTTTGCGCTCGCCGCTCTTTCCTTCCTTCCTTCCCTCGCTCGCTCACTCACTCGTCCTCGCGCGGCCGGCCGCACAACGCTTCTCATT
Organism: Globisporangium splendens; assembly: GCA_006386115.1. NCBI lineage: Eukaryota > Oomycota > Peronosporomycetes > Pythiales > Pythiaceae > Globisporangium > Globisporangium splendens. The sequence continues at coordinate 395,043 of VFIW01000038.1, forward strand.
TTCTCTGTCGCGCCACGGCCGACCAGCAGCCGGCTTTGTTGCTCTGTTGCTCTGTTGCTCTTTCGCTCTTTCGCTCTTTCGCTCTCGGTCGTCCAGAGGACAGCCGACGGTTGGGCCGACTCTCCTTGCTCGTCCCCCGAGCCTTCTGCTCGCCTTCTGGCGTTCGGCAGCGTCTCCGCTGCATCGGGTCTTGCAGCAGGTGGCTGGCGTTCTTTCTCTTGTCCAACGTGTCTGCCGAGGGAGTTGGCGTGCTCTTCGCTGATTAGTAGTCCGGTCGGCGTTGGTGTGTGTGTGTGTGTGTGTGCATGCAGGCTTTGGTGTTGTGATAAGGGTTGTGTTGCGGGTTGATTTGCGAGTCTGTGTGGGCGCTGATTCCTTCTGCTGTGTAGCGCATTTTAGCAATTAGTGATGGGTGATATGATGTGATACGGTCAGCTCGGTTTTTCGGGGCAGTTGATCTGAGCGATGTTGGATGTTGTGCGTGTGTGCTGCCTAATTATGCGATTTTGACCCAGTTTAAAAATGTGGTCACCGATATAAACCACGTGTTGTTATGCAGGTTTTGCCTTTTTCCCTTTTCTTAATCGTTCGGTTTTTATTTTGGCTTTTCCTGTTCCTCGTCAAATCAACGCCGTAACTTGTGTTCAATGCAAACGACTTGCGATGGGTGACACACGATGTAAGAGCCAATTTTTGTACGAGCATACCATCTACTGTAAACAAGTGTCATATATAAGAACAAAGATGCACCGACATGGCGCTTATGGAGTATCTCGACTGTACAAAGTACAGCATCAAGGGTGCTTACGAGAAAAATTAGCACTTGTCCACCTCAGACAAGTCTTTTGAAGCTCGTGCTGATTTGTTACTGTAAGCAGGCTTTACCAAGTGCTTGCAAGCGCAAGTGCTATGGTTTCTCATATAGCCAGCTCTTGGCGTCGCCACACTGAGTGCTTGCCTACAACGTTCTACAATGCCCTCATTACAATCTGACCAAGTAGAACTCGGCAAGTAATACCAGGGTCTCAATCGTGTTGGCGTTAGTTGCCAGCCCCTCTATTATGATGAAAATGATGGTTGCTGGCTCCACACCAACCCCACTAAATGACCCCACCCTTGCATTTTGTTGATATGATGGCCTTCATTTGTTCTCACTCGTCTCTTTCTTTCTGCTTATTTTAGAGATGAAGTTCTTCGTTCAAACGCTGCAGTGAACGACACATCAGTGGTATACTCGTTGGGAGGTCCTTCCGCCTGGCGGCTTCACACAAAATTCGTTATCGTCTGACGACGAGCGCCGTCATTTCGCCATGACGATGGCTCTCATAAACCAAACCAATTCGTCCGAAGGGTGTATGCATCACTTTTTTCGGCAATCGTTGTTTGTCGTGGTTGCACAACAAGGCACAATGAGCGACCAACACCTTCGCGCTCTGACATGCAGTTGATCCTACGGAAAGAAGAGCAGCAACACTGCAGTCAATGTGTACATCTTTTGAATATCCCATGCAGCAAATGACGAGCGGCCATTTGATCCCTCATAAGCAACCAAGTCGTCCACTCGCAATTGCAGTGTAATTTGCACTCGTCTCTCGTTTTCAAATTGCAGAATGCAGAGGTTTGTGTCTTTCAGTACTCGACGCAGCGCGACGTCACCGAACCTGACATTTCCACATACTGCAAGTACCGTATTTGTAAGCCTTATGGGTGCTAGCTTGTTTATTTACTGTCCATGGTGAGCTCACGATGTGTGTTGCATTGCGGTGTGCACAGTGTGCTGACATCCATTCTTGACTTGGTTTCACTATGCGATCGGTCTGTTCCTTCGCTTGCACAAACCTGTTGCGAGATGAGCACGAAGTGGAGTGCTGACTGACAGTGACCTCCCCGTCCCCTACTGTTACAACATCTGACCAGATGTTCCAATAAATCAATTCACAGGGGTTTTTGATAGCTGCACAACGCCTTTTGTAATGTCCAAATGCTTCAATATATCGATATATACAAGCTTGTTGCACAGAGGGACACGCTCCAAGTCAGCTGCGGCTGGCTCTCGTTTGGCCAGATCGTGATGTGTGGTTGCATTCGTGATGGCCATGAGGACAATGCGGCGACTTCCACCAGTGCTTCGCTGTGTGTCTGCGCTCTGCTGCTGGTTTCTGATGCACGCGCACACTCTTCATGCACCTCCATCCCCTCCCTCACCCGCCGTAATGGAGCGTTTGCACAGGTCGCGGGAAGATGGGTTCAGCAATGTTCGCACTCCAAAAGGCGAAAGGTGGGATGCCGATGATCATTTAATCGGATCTGCAGGAAGAAACGGGAGGAGCACCGCGCTCTATATCATGTGCTGCACGTTCCCTCCTTCTCCCAGGTCATCACGTCACGTTGCGACTGTGTCGCCCGAACAGCATTTCTCCACTTAGCAGGTGCTACGCGCGACTTTGGTTTAACGGCGGCATTCGTTAACAGCATCCAACCCAGGAGGACGACACAAAGATGAAGCGCTCGTCGAACCTGTTCCGGCCGACGACGTCGGAGAGCAGCGACTTCTCCATCACGCCGCGCAGCAACCAGCAGTTCGAGATGAAGACGCGGTCGTCCAAGATCCCGCTGCTCGCGGTGCCTGAGCGCCTGGACATCAAGGACATGTTCATCTCGGCCTCAGACCAGCGCGCGAACGTGAGCGTCTGGCGCATCTGTCTCGCGGCCGCCGTCGGCATCGGTGCCGGCATCCTGCTGTCGACGTACAAGGTCGACGGCGACTGGGCGCAGTGGATCGCGCTTCCAGGTGATCTGTTTATCTCGGCGCTCAAGTGTCTGATCGTGCCCATGGTGTTCTGCAGTGTTGTCGTGTGCATGGGCGAGCTTGTGGCCGCGGGCAAGGCCGCGCAAATCGGTTCCCGCATGATCATGTTCTTCATGATGGCGTCCGTGGCGTCATCGACGATCGGCACGACCTTCGGCTTCATCTTCGCGCACACGTACAACGCACAGATGACTGCTGACGAGTCCAACACGGCCGAGCAGCTCACATTCCGATGTCACGACGGATCGTACCTGACGATGGCGGCGAACGGCGCTATGGCGTGTCGCCTTCAGGTGAACGTGACGGCGGACCCGAACGCGCTTTTCACGCTCAACGACACGACGGGCTTCTTCACGGCCAGCGGCACCACGTTCACGCAGCTCTCGGTCTCGGAGCAGATCTTCTCGATCCTGAACGATCTCGTGCCGGAGAACATTGTCGGCTCCTTCGCCGGCACGTCCACGCTCAGCGTGATCACGTTCGCGATCTGGTTCGGTGTCGCTTGCGTCAAGAGCCTTGACCGCACGCACAACGACAACTACATCTTGCTGCTGGTGACCCAGGCCAACATCGTGTCACGCCTCATGATCAACGCCGTCGTCGCGTTCATCCCGTTCGCCATCGTGTCCATGGTCGCGGGTTCCATGGCTGAGTTCAGCTCCCGAACCAATCTGCTCGAGGGCGTCGGCTTTCTCATCGTGTCGCTCGTGTGCGCGCTCGCGACCAACACTTTAGGTGTCATGGGCACGGCGCTCTTCCTCACGACTGGCCGCAACGTGTTTTCGTACCTGAAGAACATCATCCCAGCCCAAGTCTTCATTCTGGGCTGCGCGTCGTCCATGGCGACCCTGCCGCTGACCATGCGATGCGTCGACGCCACGCGCGAGGTGTCGTACTCACTCTCGCGGTTCGTGCTGCCACTCGGCGCGACCAGCAACCTGAACGGCACGGCGACGTACATGCCGCTGGCGTGTATCTTCATGGCCCAAGTCGGCGGCTACGAGCACCTGCTTACGCCTGTGCGGTACATTCTGCTCGGGTTCGTGAGCTCCATCGCGTCATTCGGGGTCGCCGCCGTGCCGCACTCGGGGCTCGTCATGGTCATCACCGTGTGGCGCACCGTGTTCGGCGTGGACGTGCCGCCGGTCTTCTCGCTGCTCGTGGGCACGGACTGGATCCTGGATCGTCTGCGGTCCGTCGTGAACATCACGAACGACACGATCATCGTGCGCATGATCGCCAGCCAGACGGACGAGGCCGCGCTGCGCCAGTTGGAGAACGCGGGTGACGGACTACTCACACCCGAGAGCGCGCATCCGTGAAAAAAGCTTTGCACCTGCTAGTGATTTTGTACCTGTTTAGTTTTATCTTAGTGGATAGGATGTCGATATAAAAGTGTGCGAAGAAAGAGAGTGTCTCTATCGGAGACCCAACTTGAGGAGACCTTGGCTCTCGTGCATTGAGGCTGGAACTCGGACGTGATCCTCCAGGTATTTCTCCAAATCCACGTCGATACTTAGCATTACGACTTTCATTTGTGGAGAAGCAACCACAACGTGGCAAACAGAAAGTCTCAATTGGAGACCCAGGTTGGGCAGATTTTGAAATTCTTGCGTGTAGGCAGGAATTTGTATTTGATATCTGGGAACTTCTGGATCCAAAAAAAAGTAAAGCAACGATTAAACGCGAGTCCTGAGGTTCATGGACGAGCACACGTGGTGTACGCACCATGTTCCATTAAATACACTTGTTAACAACCCAGGTACAGATGAAAGCTGACTGCAACTTGAACTGTGTTAGATTGAAGTTGACTGGGACCATGTACGATTCCGAGGGTACGAATAGTAAGCAGGCGGCAGCGCATGCTTCCAGAAGACGAAGCAGAAGATGGTCAAGGGATGATGGCGACCGTGGGGATTTGCTTCATCCATCATCTGGTTCATTCAAGCGTGCAACAGAAAGAATTGCATTCGTTTGAGATGCGGTGGATCATTTTGTTCCCCAAGTTGACGAGGAAAATGGAAACCCTTTCATGAGTGCTAGCCAACTTATGAGGACGAAAGTTGTGAATAAGAAGGTTTTTGATCACATTTGAGAGTTTTTTGACCGATCTCGCCATAAGGCCAGATATAAAGAGGATTTATGTAAACTAGAAAGGTATTTTTGATGCATCAACATGTCTAATTTGATAAATAAGCAGCATCCTTCGTGCAGACAGGATAGCAGAATACTGTGAGAGGTCGATGGAGTTGGTGATTCATACCTTCTCGGCCTTATGGCTAAGATCAAGTGTAGTATCTGTTCTAATCAGTGTGAAAACTGATTGCCGGGCGACAAACCCGGCTTTATTTTCACATTTATTTCTGAGCTCGGTCGGACCGCGAGCAGCTTGCTGCCTCGTCTCTGGCTCGGTTTCCCGGGGATTGCACCTTCCCCCGGCGAGGCCAACCCTCTATATTACGGTAGTTGTCTATTCCCTTGTTATCTTTACTGTGTTGTTTATATTTGCTACCCTTCTATTTCGCTATTGTTCTTTCTGCTCTTTCGGTAGTCGGAAACAGTACCTAATCAGACAGGCGCAGAGTAGACAGGCGGTAGTGTAACTTGCGTGTCAAAAAAAAAAAGAAGAAAAAAAAAAAAAAGAGGAAAGTCGACCCCACAAAAGAGCACTTTGCCACGCTTCTAGAGCGAACTAAAACAAAAGAAAAACACCAAAAGTAAGAAGACACGCAGGGCTACAAGAGAACACAAGGAATAGATAATTTCACCGTAATATATTAACAGTTGGTATGCGTCTCTACTGGCCCCGTTTCGAGACCCGCGACCGCGCGGACTCCATCGGGAGCAACGCCTCCACTGTCTCGTCCAGTCAGGGGTCGCTCGGCAGCGATGCCGGCTTCCTCCTAGACAGCGACGAGGACAGCGACGTCGAGGACGACCTCGACAACGACGAAGACCACCACCACCACCACGCTCACGAAGACCCGCCGCCGCCACCACCACCCCAAACCCGCGCCACGGTCACGGAGGTGCACCCGCACAGAGGACCACACTACGTGTGCACTCTGTGTGGGTTCAGCGCCCCCCACATGTTCGTGCTCGGCCGCCACCGCGCACTCGCACACGAGAATGACCACTTTGTGGACATCTTCACGTGCGAGTGTGCGTGCGACCGGCACTTTACCACCCGCGGTGCTGCTGCTAACCACGAACGTGGATGCAGCACCGCCCAGAACACTACCACACTTGGCCTTGCGCCACAGAATGATGGTCCTGACCCGGAGACAGCCGCGCCAAGCAGCATCCCCGAGCCAGGGCCACCCCCAACCACGATGTCCCCCCCCGCCACGGTACCCGAGCGCACTTCAACGTGCACGAGTACCGTCGGCTACCAAACCGAGGGTGCCAAGAGGCGCCGCCTCGCCCCTCCCCTCCCCGATGACGAACGTCAGCAAGGTGCCAGTGTACCCCCCTCCCAGACGACGGTGTTCCTCACCGACCTGCTGACGCTCACCCGGTACCGAGTACACCAAGACAACGACGCCGCACACCCAGTCCCCCCTCCAGCGACGACAACGACAACAACCAACACTCAGGTAAGTATAGTGAACTCAAATGAAATGGTTATTAACTATGATTATGCCCCTACAGCGACGGTTTTCGGCCCCCAGACCGAAAATCCAATATACGAAAACGAGAACCCGAGCACCTACGAAGACGACGACGCATGGGCGGAGTCAACCGACAGTGCCCGAGCACAAATCGACATCCCTCCGGCCCAGACCAGCTTTTTTGACGAAGAAAACTCAAGTTTGGATGCGGCAATTGCGGTTTCTGGCCCTGGGACCGCCGTAACGGCTAATCTCAGGCCAGGAACTCCACGCACAACCGCCGCAACATGTGAGATGACCCAGGACCCAGCTCCAATGACTGGTCTGAGTGCAGAACCGGCACTTTTGACCCAATTTGGACCTGGTGCACCTACGAACCCAGCTCCAGCGACCAGCCCAAGTACGGAAAGTGCACTTTTGACCAGATTTGGTGCAAATGCAACCAGGGACCAAGCATCTGGTGCTAGTCCAGGGCCTGTGTCAGCTATTGCTGGTGGCACAGGAGCAAATGCAAGACCAGAACCGACCGAAAGTGCACTTCCGCGTGCGCGGCCACCCCGCGCGAACCTAACTACTGCTCGGAACAGTAGTTTGGGCCCCAGAAATGCAATTTCTGTGGGGGAAAGTGCAAATGCACGCACAATTACTGCTCCGAGCAGTAGTTTGAGCCATGAGAACGCTCCGCCCGTGCCAGAGAATGCTCTAGCACGTCCAACTACTGCTCGGAACAGTAGTTTGGGCCCCAGAAATGCAATTTCTGTGGGGGAAAGTGAAAATGCACGCACAACTACTGCTCCGAGCAGTAGTTTGAGCCATGAGAACGCTCCGCCCGTGCCAGAGAATGCTCTAGCACGTCCAACTACTGCTCGGAACAGTAATTTGGGCCCCAGAAATGCAATTTCTGTGGGGGAAAGTGCAAATGCACGCACAACTACTGCTCCGAGCAGTAGTTTGAGCCATGAGAACGCTCCGCACGTGCCAGAGAATGCTCTAGCACGTCCAACTACTGCTCGGAACAGTAGTTTGGGCCCCAGAAATGCAATTTCTGTGGGGGAAAGTGCAAATGCACGCACAACTACTGCTCCGAGCAGTGGTTTGAGCCATGAGAACGCTCCGCCCGTGCCAGAGAATGCTCTAGCACGTCCAACTACTGCTCGGAACAGTAGTTTGGGCCCCAGAAATGCAATTTTGGAGGCGGCTAGTACAGCGATGAGAACGAGGACTCAAGGAGAGCGAACCCTCACCGCGAACCCATTGAATTGGAGGTCAGACACGGTGCCAGCGGCCCGTCCTGACCGAAATGAGCGAGTTTTGACGGCGAGACCGTCTCGATGGCGATCCGCAACCACTCCTACGACGCCAATCACGACTGAAGCTATCAACGAGACCCCGGCGACCACGACAACGACCCAAGCGATCACGCCAGAAGCACCAGACGACGGCCGGCCATGGTTATTGAGATTTGATGGAGCATGTCCAGGAAATCCAGGGAAAGGAGGCGCTGGATCAGCCCTCTATGAACCTGGAGGAGCCATCCTCTGGACATGCCACCACTTTCTACCCGAGAACTTCAACACAAACAACACCGCCGAGTACACAGCGTTACTCGACGGCGTCCAGGCGGCCAAACGACATGGAGCAAGGCGACTCCGAGTGGAAGGGGATAGCATACTCGTCATCAGGCAGGTCCGAGGCATATATGCATGCGGCAATAAGCGTCTGAGAGCACTTAGAAACCGCATCCTCGGATGCCTACGGAGCCTCGACAGCTTCGAGCTCCACCACATCGACCGCAAGGCAAACACCCAAGCGGACGCACTCGCAAACCGTGCACTCGACCACGCCGCAACGAAATCGGTGTGCGCGGTGCACGGTGCTGGCGATGACCGATGCTGGACCCCGATCCAACGGAAGACGACCTCGCAGCGGCCAGACCCAGAGGCCACCGTCGATGAGGAAATGAAGGAAACCAGCGACGATGACGAAGAAGAAGTAGTGCGCCGTGATGAGGGAGAGGTGTACGCACCTGTACGACTGGAACCAGGCACGATCCCGGCAAAACGACCAAGACTGCAACTACGAGCGCTGAGTGAGAACGAGGATGAAAAGAGCCGAGCGATAATAGAGAGGTTCGCCAAGAAGATGGCCACCAAGATCACCGACTGTGAGGATTGGGAAACCGGAGAAGGATATATTACAGCACTTACTATGCAAATGTATGACCTACTCCAGGAGTACTCCACAACGAAGAAACCCCGATCAATGATGAAGACCAAGAAGAAAACCACAGCGACCAAGACGATGATGCGACCACCACGACCAAGCACACAGCACCGTGAAGCGCGACTTGAAGAAGCACTCGACGACCTGATCATCGCACAGCGGGCTGAACCCAGCCAACAAGGACGCATCCAAAAAGCACGTCGGCGGGTGGGCCGAGTGAAAGCGGCAATCCTGAGATCAAAGCTCCGGCTCAAATTTGAGCAAAAAGAAAAAGAGTGCGTACAGGAACTCCTCCGAGGAGTGAACGAGGACGTCACTGAGGGTCCAATGGAAGACACCACCTGTCCCATCGGCAGGGAGGACCTGTACGCATTCTTCCAAGGCGTCAACACACCGAACATGGTGTTTGACTTTGACAGCGATGTAGGAGCACCGTTCCGAGCGGTGCTCCAGCGGCTGCCACCCCCGGAGCAGGTCCGAGAGGCATTAACCGATGACCTCACGATAGATGAGATCGAGGACCAACTCCAGATCGTGAACGGTGCCTCCAGCCCCGGACTGGATGGCATCGGCCACGATGTATATAAGCACTTCCGGCTCCAGTTGCTACCCGCACTCCACGCAGCCTTCAGCTTCTGCTGGAAGCACAAAAAGGTCCCCACTGCGTGGAAAGTGGGCACGGTCAGGCTCCTATACAAAAAGGGAGACCCGAACCAACCCAGCAACTGGAGACCGATATGCTTGCAACAATGCATCTACAAGCTCTACTCAGGCATCCTTGCGAAGAGATTCACTCGTTGGATGGACACCAACGAGCGATTCTCACTAGCGCAGAAGGGATTCAGAGCATTCAATGGATGCCACGAACACAACTTCCTGAGCACCTCGCTCCTCGACCAAACGAGACGGATGCACAGGAAGTTGTACAACGTGTGGTATGACCTGAAGAATGCCTTCGGGTCCCTGCCACAGGAGCTCATGTGGCGAGTCCTCGGGATGCTCCGAGTCGATGCTGCTTTCATCGAGCGCGCTCAGAACATCTACGAGGACTCCCACTTTGTCGTGAACAACGCCCACGATGGCCCCACGGACCCCATCCGCCAGGAGATCGGCGTGTACCAGGGTTGCCCGCTCAGTCCGTACCTCTTCATTGCGGCCCTGATACCGCTGCTCCGAGGGCTCCAGGAGCTACCTGGCGTGGGAGTGCCGCTCGCGGAGAACTTCAGACCATGTGTCTCGGCGTACGCCGACGACATCAAGATCTTCAGTGACTCCGCGAGCGGCATCAGGTCAGCGCACCAACTAGTGGAACGCTTCCTGAAATGGACCACGATGCGAGCCAACCCGTCCAAGTGCGCTCTGCTGGCGGTAACCACGAACTCCCGTGGGAACCCTGAGCTCGACACCGAGCTCCAGCTGCATCTGGACGGCACCCCGATACCCAGGCTCACTCTCAGCGACAGCTATGCATACCTAGGTATCGGGGATGGCTTTGACCACATCCAGCGCAGGTTTGCCTTGGTGCCAAAGCTGGGGGAGTTGAAAAAGAACGTGGTGGCACTCCTCCGCTCACCTTTGGCACCATGGCAGATCCTGAAGGCAGTGAAGACGTACATCTACCCCCAGGTAGAATACGCGCTCCGCCATCTCAGGCCCCTGCACTCCCAACTCCAGGGTTTCGACCGCGTACTGAGCAAGGGTCTGAGGCACCTCCTCCGCCTACCCAGCTCCGCCACCACAGCGTTCATGTACGCACCGACATCCCATGGAGGCCTGGGGCTACTGCCACTCACCGAGCTCCATGCAGCACTGCAGATAGCTCATGGGTGGCAGATGCTCCACTCCAAAGACCACACCATCCAGGCGGTGGCGCGCACGCAGATCACGCAGATCATACGAAAGCGCTACCGGCTGGATGAAGAGTACTGGAAGGAGCGCACCGAGGAAGCCATCCAACGCTTCCTCAACTCCGACCTGGACTCATCGCTCACGAACATCAGGAAGCGAAGGAACGGCGACATCGGCTCGCTCTGGACAGACATCCAGCGCCACCTGGCCACACACCAGCTCCGACTAGCCGATGTCGTCGACCCCAGCTCCGGCGAGCGACAGTGGTTCCAATTGAAGACCCCGAGCTCCAGGGACTGGCTCGAGCACACCACCGTGCTCCGACAGGTCAAGCTCCACATGAAGAATGCACACCTAAACAGGTGGAAGGAGATGTCGGACCAAGGACGCACGGTGCGAGCTCAGGGCGGTCCCGGGAGCTCATTCCTCACGCGTGGCACCGGCATGTGGGACAATGACTATGTCTTTGCAGTCCAAGCGCGCCTCAATCAGCTGGACACCAGGTCGGTGCTCAAGCGGAAAAGGGTGCGTACGAACGCCACATGCCGGTACGCTGAGTGCCGGAGCACGGAGACACTAGCCCACGTGCTGAACCACTGCCCCGGCACCAGCGACGCGGTGACCAAGCGCCACGACTCCGCGTTGAAGCTGATTACCGACACACTCCAGCCCCGAGTGCTCCGATCGCAGGAGCGACTCCAACTCCGAGTCAACGAGACGGTCGAAGGTATGGCAGGTCAGCTCCGGCCAGACCTCCAGCTCTTCGACACCAGGAGCAAGACGGTGGTGGTCGCCGACCTGGCGATCACCTACGAAGACCACCAGCAGGACGGACCCGAGTTCTCCAGCCTAGCGGCCTCAGCCCAGCGCAAGATTGAGAAGTACCAACCCATCAAGGTGCATTTGATGCAGCAAGGATGGACGGTACACCTATCTGCACTGGTGTACGGCTCGCTCGGCTCGGTGCTACCTGGGAACTTCAAGGTATACACCGAGGAGCTCGGGCTCCTGAAGAAGGATGCCAGGCGGCTCAACACCACCATCTCGACCGAAGCGATCAAGGCGAGCCGCCGCATCTGGAACCTCCACTGCGCCCTACACCGAGGGCCAACCCGACGTGTGGAAACGCAAACGACGACGCATCCAGATCCAGTCCAGATCCAGACTCCAGACCGACGACTCCAGGCCAGTCCTGCTCAACTCCAACATGATCCAGCACCAGAACGCCGGCCCCAACCCACGGACACCCGGGCACCAGCCCCGGAGCAGCGAAAACGACGCGTGCGAATCACGGCACCGGCACCGGAGCAACAACAGGGAGATCGGCCAGCCACGAACTCGGCACCAGACGAACGGCAGCGACACCAGACGCTCCATCACCGGCATCCAGCACCTCCAGGACGACAACCCGAGCTCCAACACCGACTCCCGCCCGTGCGGAACCAACCCAACCAGCCCCGGCACCGGCGCCCGACGCTCCGAGGTGGAGCTCCGGTGCACCGAGCTCCAGCGACCGAAACGACGCGACCGACACCGGAACTTCAACGCGGGCAACCAAGCGGCACCGGAACGCAAGTGAGACGGTCCACACTGTCCACGAGCATAGCCGGGACAGCAGCAGGGCCCAGATCAGCACCAGCTCCGACCAGAGGGGGGACAGACGGAGAAGCACGGAGGCCCACGCCTCCGGCGCGCGCAGGCAGATCGACAAGCGACCCCACAGCCACCCGACGACCCCGAAGCGCATTCAGTGCGACAGCCGGGGCACCAGCGACACGACAACCCCGACGCGCATACAGTGCGACAGCCGGGACACCAGCGACACGACCGGCCCGACGCGCAGTGCGACAGCCGGGACACCAGCGACACCGGCCCGACGCGGCGACAGCCGGGGCACCAGCGACACGACAACCCCGACGCGCATACAGTGCGACAGCCGGGACACCAGCGACACGACCGGCCCGACGCGCATACAGTGCGACAGCCGGGACACCAGCGACACGACCGGCCCGACGCACATTCAGTGCGACAGCCGGGACACCAGAGGCGCCGACACGTGGTCCGGGGGGACCCACCGGCACCAACCAGAGCGTGTAGTGACTACACATCAAAAGGACATCGTGCGAACCCAGCCTCCCCAAGGCTACCAGGGCATCACCCACGTAGGGAACGGCCCTCCAAACCCAAGAGACGCAACATGGTCACAATGAGGTAACCTCTTTATACCTGATAACCTCTTTATTTGATCGTTAATTGGTAAATATACATTCTTTCTCTGTTCTAATCAGTGTGAAAACTGATTGCCGGGCGACAAACCCGGCTTTATTTTCACATTTATTTCTGAGCTCGGTCGGACTGCGAGCAGCTTGCTGCCTCGTCTCTGGCTCGGTTTCCCGGGGATTGCACCTTCCCCCGGCGAGGCCAACCCTCTATATTACGGTAGTTGTCTATTCCCTTGTTATCTTTACTGTGTTGTTTATATTTGCTACCCTTCTATTTCGCTATTGTTCTTTCTGCTCTTTCGGTAGTCGGAAACAGTACCTAATTAGACAGGCGCAGAGTAGACAGGCGGTAGTGTAACTTGCGTGTCAAAAAAAAAAAAAGAAGAAAAAAAAAAAAAAGAGGAAAGTCGACCCCACAAAAGAGCACTTTGCCACGCTTCTAGAGCGAACTAAAACAAAAGAAAAACACCAAAAGTAAGAAGACACGCAGGGCTACAAGAGAACACAAGGAATAGATAATTTCACCGTAATATATTAACAGTTGGTATGCGTCTCTACTGGCCCCGTTTCGAGACCCGCGACCGCGCGGACTCCATCGGGAGCAACGCCTCCACTGTCTCGTCCAGTCAGGGGTCGCTCGGCAGCGATGCCGGCTTCCTCCTAGACAGCGACGAGGACAGCGACGTCGAGGACGACCTCGACAACGACGAAGACCACCACCACCACGCTCACGAAGACCCGCCGCCGCCACCACCACCCCAAACCCGCGCCACGGTCACGGAGGTGCACCCGCACAGAGGACCACACTACGTGTGCACTCTGTGTGGGTTCAGCGCCCCCCACATGTTCGTGCTCGGACGCCACCGCGCACTCGCACACGAGAATGACCACTTTGTGGACATCTTCACGTGCGAGTGTGCGTGCGACCGGCACTTTACCACCCGCGGTGCTGCTGCTAACCACGAACGTGGATGCAGCACCGCCCAGAACACTACCACACTTGGCCTTGCGCCACAGAATGATGGTCCTGACCCGGAGACAGCCGCGCCAAGCAGCATCCCCGAGCCAGGGCCACCCCCAACCACGATGTCCCCCCCCGCCACGGTACCCGAGCGCACTTCAACGTGCACGAGTACCGTCGGCTACCAAACCGAGGGTGCCAAGAGGCGCCGCCTCGCCCCTCCCCTCCCCGATGACGAACGTCAGCAAGGTGCCAGTGTACCCCCCTCCCAGACGACGGTGTTCCTCACCGACCTGCTGACGCTCACCCGGTACCGAGTACACCAAGACAACGACGCCGCACACCCAGTCCCCCCTCCAGCGACGACAACGACAACAACCAACACTCAGGTAAGTATAGTGAACTCAAATGAAATGGTTATTAACTATGATTATGCCCCTACAGCGACGGTTTTCGGCCCCCAGACCGAAAATCCAATATACGAAAACGAGAACCCGAGCACCTACGAAGACGACGACGCATGGGCGGAGTCAACCGACAGTGCCCGAGCACAAATCGACATCCCTCCGGCCCAGACCAGCTTTTTTGACGAAGAAAACTCAAGTTTGGATGCGGCAATTGCGGTTTCTGGCCCTGGGACCGCCGTAACGGCTAATCTCAGGCCAGGAACTCCACGCACAACCGCCGCAACATGTGAGATGACCCAGGACCCAGCTCCAATGACTGGTCTGAGTGCAGAACCGGCACATTTGACCCAATTTGGACCTGGTGCACCTACGAACCCAGCTCCAGCGACCAGCCCAAGTACGGAAAGTGCACTTTTGACCAGATTTGGTGCAAATGCAACCAGGGACCAAGCATCTGGTGCTAGTCCAGGGCCTGTGTCAGCTATTGCTGGTGGCACAGGAGCAAATGCAAGACCAGAACCGACCGAAAGTGCACTTCCGCGTGCGCGGCCACCCCGCGCGAACCTAACTACTGCTCGGAACAGTAGTTTGGGCCCCAGAAATGCAATTTCTGTGGGGGAAAGTGCAAATGCACGCACAATTACTGCTCCGAGCAGTAGTTTGAGCCATGAGAACGCTCCGCCCGTGCCAGAGAATGCTCTAGCACGTCCAACTACTGCTCGGAACAGTAGTTTGGGCCCCAGAAATGCAATTTCTGTGGGGGAAAGTGCAAATGCACGCACAACTACTGCTCCGAGCAGTAGTTTGAGCCATGAGAACGCTCCGCCCGTGCCAGAGAATGCTCTAGCACGTCCAACTACTGCTCGGAACAGTAGTTTGGGCCCCAGAAATGCAATTTCTGTGGGGGAAAGTGCAAATGCACGCACAACTACTGCTCCGAGCAGTAGTTTGAGCCATGAGAACGCTCCGCCCGTGCCAGAGAATGCTCTAGCACGTCCAACTACTGCTCGGAACAGTAGTTTGGGCCCCAGAAATGCAATTTCTGTGGGGGAAAGTGCAAATGCACGCACAACTACTGCTCCGAGCAGTGGTTTGAGCCATGAGAACGCTCCGCCCGTGCCAGAGAATGCTCTAGCACGTCCAACTACTGCTCGGAACAGTAGTTTGGGCCCCAGAAATGCAATTTTGGAGGCGGCTAGTACAGCGATGAGAACGAGGACTCAAGGAGAGCG
Source organism: Globisporangium splendens (assembly GCA_006386115.1). NCBI lineage: Eukaryota > Oomycota > Peronosporomycetes > Pythiales > Pythiaceae > Globisporangium > Globisporangium splendens. The sequence continues at coordinate 410,356 of VFIW01000038.1, forward strand.
AACCCTCACCGCGAACCCATTGAATTGGAGGTCAGACACGGTGCCAGCGGCCCGTCCTGACCGAAATGAGCGAGTTTTGACGGCGAGACCGTCTCGATGGCGATCCGCAACCACTCCTACGACGCCAATCACGACTGAAGCTATCAACGAGACCCCGGCGACCACGACAACGACCCAAGCGATCACGCCAGAAGCACCAGACGACGGCCGGCCATGGTTATTGAGATTTGATGGAGCATGTCCAGGAAATCCAGGGAAAGGAGGCGCTGGATCAGCCCTCTATGAACCTGGAGGAGCCATCCTCTGGACATGCCACCACTTTCTACCCGAGAATTTCAACACAAACAACACCGCCGAGTACACAGCGTTACTCGACGGCGTCCAGGCGGCCAAACGACATGGAGCAAGGCGACTCCGAGTGGAAGGGGATAGCATACTCGTCATCAGGCAGGTCCGAGGCATATATGCATGCGGCAATAAGCGTCTGAGAGCACTTAGAAACCGCATCCTCGGATGCCTACGGAGCCTCGACAGCTTCGAGCTCCACCACATCGACCGCAAGGCAAACACCCAAGCGGACGCACTCGCAAACCGTGCACTCGACCACGCCGCAACGAAATCGGTGTGCGCGGTGCACGGTGCTGGCGATGACCGATGCTGGACCCCGATCCAACGGAAGACGACCTCGCAGCGGCCAGACCCAGAGGCCACCGTCGATGAGGAAATGAAGGAAACCAGCGACGATGACGAAGAAGAAGTAGTGCGCCGTGATGAGGGAGAGGTGTACGCACCTGTACGACTGGAACCAGGCACGATCCCGGCAAAACGACCAAGACTGCAACTACGAGCGCTGAGTGAGAACGAGGATGAAAAGAGCCGAGCGATAATAGAGAGGTTCGCCAAGAAGATGGCCACCAAGATCACCGACTGTGAGGATTGGGAAACCGGAGAAGGATATATTACAGCACTTACTATGCAAATGTATGACCTACTCCAGGAGTACTCCACAACGAAGAAACCCCGATCAATGATGAAGACCAAGAAGAAAACCACAGCGACCAAGACGATGATGCGACCACCACGACCAAGCACACAGCACCGTGAAGCGCGACTTGAAGAAGCACTCGACGACCTGATCATCGCACAGCGGGCTGAACCCAGCCAACAAGGACGCATCCAAAAAGCACGTCGGCGGGTGGGCCGAGTGAAAGCGGCAATCCTGAGATCAAAGCTCCGGCTCAAATTTGAGCAAAAAGAAAAAGAGTGCGTACAGGAACTCCTCCGAGGAGTGAACGAGGACGTCACTGAGGGTCCAATGGAAGACACCACCTGTCCCATCGGCAGGGAGGACCTGTACGCATTCTTCCAAGGCGTCAACACACCGAACATGGTGTTTGACTTTGACAGCGATGTAGGAGCACCGTTCCGAGCGGTGCTCCAGCGGCTGCCACCCCCGGAGCAGGTCCGAGAGGCATTAACCGATGACCTCACGATAGATGAGATCGAGGACCAACTCCAGATCGTGAACGGTGCCTCCAGCCCCGGACTGGATGGCATCGGCCACGATGTATATAAGCACTTCCGGCTCCAGTTGCTACCCGCACTCCACGCAGCCTTCAGCTTCTGCTGGAAGCACAAAAAGGTCCCCACTGCGTGGAAAGTGGGCACGGTCAGGCTCCTATACAAAAAGGGAGACCCGAACCAACCCAGCAACTGGAGACCGATATGCTTGCAACAATGCATCTACAAGCTCTACTCAGGCATCCTTGCGAAGAGATTCACTCGTTGGATGGACACCAACGAGCGATTCTCACTAGCGCAGAAGGGATTCAGAGCATTCAATGGATGCCACGAACACAACTTCCTGAGCACCTCGCTCCTCGACCAAACGAGACGGATGCACAGGAAGTTGTACAACGTGTGGTATGACCTGAAGAATGCCTTCGGGTCCCTGCCACAGGAGCTCATGTGGCGAGTCCTCGGGATGCTCCGAGTCGATGCTGCTTTCATCGAGCGCGCTCAGAACATCTACGAGGACTCCCACTTTGTCGTGAACAACGCCCACGATGGCCCCACGGACCCCATCCGCCAGGAGATCGGCGTGTACCAGGGTTGCCCGCTCAGTCCGTACCTCTTCATTGCGGCCCTGATACCGCTGCTCCGAGGGCTCCAGGAGCTACCTGGCGTGGGAGTGCCGCTCGCGGAGAACTTCAGACCATGTGTCTCGGCGTACGCCGACGACATCAAGATCTTCAGTGACTCCGCGAGCGGCATCAGGTCAGCGCACCAACTAGTGGAACGCTTCCTGAAATGGACCACGATGCGAGCCAACCCGTCCAAGTGCGCTCTGCTGGCGGTAACCACGAACTCCCGTGGGAACCCTGAGCTCGACACCGAGCTCCAGCTGCATCTGGACGGCACCCCGATACCCAGGCTCACTCTCAGCGACAGCTATGCATACCTAGGTATCGGGGATGGCTTTGACCACATCCAGCGCAGGTTTGCCTTGGTGCCAAAGCTGGGGGAGTTGAAAAAGAACGTGGTGGCACTCCTCCGCTCACCTTTGGCACCATGGCAGATCCTGAAGGCAGTGAAGACGTACATCTACCCCCAGGTAGAATACGCGCTCCGCCATCTCAGGCCCCTGCACTCCCAACTCCAGGGTTTCGACCGCGTACTGAGCAAGGGTCTGAGGCACCTCCTCCGCCTACCCAGCTCCGCCACCACAGCGTTCATGTACGCACCGACATCCCATGGAGGCCTGGGGCTACTGCCACTCACCGAGCTCCATGCAGCACTGCAGATAGCTCATGGGTGGCAGATGCTCCACTCCAAAGACCACACCATCCAGGCGGTGGCGCGCACGCAGATCACGCAGATCATACGAAAGCGCTACCGGCTGGATGAAGAGTACTGGAAGGAGCGCACCGAGGAAGCCATCCAACGCTTCCTCAACTCCGACCTGGACTCATCGCTCACGAACATCAGGAAGCGAAGGAACGGCGACATCGGCTCGCTCTGGACAGACATCCAGCGCCACCTGGCCACACACCAGCTCCGACTAGCCGATGTCGTCGACCCCAGCTCCGGCGAGCGACAGTGGCTCCAATTGAAGACCCCGAGCTCCAGGGACTGGCTCGAGCACACCACCGTGCTCCGACAGGTCAAGCTCCACATGAAGAATGCACACCTAAACAGGTGGAAGGAGATGTCGGACCAAGGACGCACGGTGCGAGCTCAGGGCGGTCCCGGGAGCTCATTCCTCACGCGTGGCACCGGCATGTGGGACAATGACTATGTCTTTGCAGTCCAAGCGCGCCTCAATCAGCTGGACACCAGGTCGGTGCTCAAGCGGAAAAGGGTGCGTACGAACGCCACATGCCGGTACGCTGAGTGCCGGAGCACGGAGACACTAGCCCACGTGCTGAACCACTGCCCCGGCACCAGCGACGCGGTGACCAAGCGCCACGACTCCGCGTTGAAGCTGATTACCGACACACTCCAGCCCCGAGTGCTCCGATCGCAGGAGCGACTCCAACTCCGAGTCAACGAGACGGTCGAAGGTATGGCAGGTCAGCTCCGGCCAGACCTCCAGCTCTTCGACACCAGGAGCAAGACGGTGGTGGTCGCCGACCTGGCGATCACCTACGAAGACCACCAGCAGGACGGACCCGAGTTCTCCAGCCTAGCGGCCTCAGCCCAGCGCAAGATTGAGAAGTACCAACCCATCAAGGTGCATTTGATGCAGCAAGGATGGACGGTACACCTATCTGCACTGGTGTACGGCTCGCTCGGCTCGGTGCTACCTGGGAACTTCAAGGTATACACCGAGGAGCTCGGGCTCCTGAAGAAGGATGCCAGGCGGCTCAACACCACCATCTCGACCGAAGCGATCAAGGCGAGCCGCCGCATCTGGAACCTCCACTGCGCCCTACACCGAGGGCCAACCCGACGTGTGGAAACGCAAACGACGACGCATCCAGATCCAGTCCAGATCCAGACTCCAGACCGACGACTCCAGGCCAGTCCTGCTCAACTCCAACATGATCCAGCACCAGAACGCCGGCCCCAACCCACGGACACCCGGGCACCAGCCCCGGAGCAGCGAAAACGACGCGTGCGAATCACGGCACCGGCACCGGAGCAACAACAGGGAGATCGGCCAGCCACGAACTCGGCACCAGACGAACGGCAGCGACACCAGACGCTCCATCACCGGCATCCAGCACCTCCAGGACGACAACCCGAGCTCCAACACCGACTCCCGCCCGTGCGGAACCAACCCAACCAGCCCCGGCACCGGCGCCCGACGCTCCGAGGTGGAGCTCCGGTGCACCGAGCTCCAGCGACCGAAACGACGCGACCGACACCGGAACTTCAACGCGGGCAACCAAGCGGCACCGGAACGCAAGTGAGACGGTCCACACTGTCCACGAGCATAGCCGGGACAGCAGCAGGGCCCAGATCAGCACCAGCTCCGACCAGAGGGGGGACAGACGGAGAAGCACGGAGGCCCACGCCTCCGGCGCGCGCAGGCAGATCGACAAGCGACCCCACAGCCACCCGACGACCCCGAAGCGCATTCAGTGCGACAGCCGGGGCGCCAGCGACACGACAACCCCGACGCGCATACAGTGCGACAGCCGGGACACCAGCGACACGACCCCCGACGCGCATACAGTGCGACAGCCGGGACACCAGCGACACGACCGGCCCGACGCGCATACAGTGCGACAGCCGGGACACCAGCGACACGACCGGCCCGACGCACATACAGTGCGACAGCCGGGACACCAGAGGCGCCGACACGTGGTCCGGGGGGACCCACCGGCACCAACCAGAGCGTGTAGTGACTACACACCAAAAGGACATCGTGCGAACCCAGCCTCCCCAAGGCTACCAGGGCATCACCCACGTAGGGAACGGCCCTCCAAACCCAAGAGACGCAACATGGTCACAATGAGGTAACCTCTTTATACCTGATAACCTCTTTATTTGATCGTTAATTGGTAAATATACATTCTTTCTCTGTTCTAATCAGTGTGAAAACTGATTGCCGGGCGACAAACCCGGCTTTATTTTCACATTTATTTCTGAGCTCGGTCGGACCGCGAGCAGCTTGCTGCCTCGTCTCTGGCTCGGTTTCCCGGGGATTGCACCTTCCCCCGGCGAGGCCAACCCTCTATATTACGGTAGTTGTCTATTCCCTTGTTATCTTTACTGTGTTGTTTATATTTGCTACCCTTCTATTTCGCTATTGTTCTTTCTGCTCTTTCGGTAGTCGGAAACAGTACCTAATTAGACAGGCGCAGAGTAGACAGGCGGTAGTGTAACTTGCGTGTCAAAAAAAAAAAAAGAAGAAAAAAAAAAAAAAGAGGAAAGTCGACCCCACAAAAGAGCACTTTGCCACGCTTCTAGAGCGAACTAAAACAAAAGAAAAACACCAAAAGTAAGAAGACACGCAGGGCTACAAGAGAACACAAGGAATAGATAATTTCACCGTAATATATTAACAGTTGGTATGCGTCTCTACTGGCCCCGTTTCGAGACCCGCGACCGCGCGGACTCCATCGGGAGCAACGCCTCCACTGTCTCGTCCAGTCAGGGGTCGCTCGGCAGCGATGCCGGCTTCCTCCTAGACAGCGACGAGGACAGCGACGTCGAGGACGACCTCGACAACGACGAAGACCACCACCACCACGCTCACGAAGACCCGCCGCCGCCACCACCACCCCAAACCCGCGCCACGGTCACGGAGGTGCACCCGCACAGAGGACCACACTACGTGTGCACTCTGTGTGGGTTCAGCGCCCCCCACATGTTCGTGCTCGGACGCCACCGCGCACTCGCACACGAGAATGACCACTTTGTGGACATCTTCACGTGCGAGTGTGCGTGCGACCGGCACTTTACCACCCGCGGTGCTGCTGCTAACCACGAACGTGGATGCAGCACCGCCCAGAACACTACCACACTTGGCCTTGCGCCACAGAATGATGGTCCTGACCCGGAGACAGCCGCGCCAAGCAGCATCCCCGAGCCAGGGCCACCCCCAACCACGATGTCCCCCCCCGCCACGGTACCCGAGCGCACTTCAACGTGCACGAGTACCGTCGGCTACCAAACCGAGGGTGCCAAGAGGCGCCGCCTCGCCCCTCCCCTCCCCGATGACGAACGTCAGCAAGGTGCCAGTGTACCCCCCTCCCAGACGACGGTGTTCCTCACCGACCTGCTGACGCTCACCCGGTACCGAGTACACCAAGACAACGACGCCGCACACCCAGTCCCCCCTCCAGCGACGACAACGACAACAACCAACACTCAGGTAAGTATAGTGAACTCAAATGAAATGGTTATTAACTATGATTATGCCCCTACAGCGACGGCTTTCGGCCCCCAGACCGAAAATCCAATATACGAAAACGAGAACCCGAGCACCTACGAAGACGACGACGCATGGGCGGAGTCAACCGACAGTGCCCGAGCACAAATCGACATCCCTCCGGCCCAGACCAGCTTTTTTGACGAAGAAAACTCAAGTTTGGATGCGGCAATTGCGGTTTCTGGCCCTGGGACCGCCGTAACGGCTAATCTCAGGCCAGGAACTCCACGCACAACCGCCGCAACATGTGAGATGACCCAGGACCCAGCTCCAATGACTGGTCTGAGTGCAGAACCGGCACATTTGACCCAATTTGGACCTGGTGCACCTACGAACCCAGCTCCAGCGACCAGCCCAAGTACGGAAAGTGCACTTTTGACCAGATTTGGTGCAAATGCAACCAGGGACCAAGCATCTGGTGCTAGTCCAGGGCCTGTGTCAGCTATTGCTGGTGGCACAGGAGCAAATGCAAGACCAGAACCGACCGAAAGTGCACTTCCGCGTGCGCGGCCACCCCGCGCGAACCTAACTACTGCTCGGAACAGTAGTTTGGGCCCCAGAAATGCAATTTCTGTGGGGGAAAGTGCAAATGCACGCACAATTACTGCTCCGAGCAGTAGTTTGAGCCATGAGAACGCTCCGCCCGTGCCAGAGAATGCTCTAGCACGTCCAACTACTGCTCGGAACAGTAGTTTGGGCCCCAGAAATGCAATTTCTGTGGGGGAAAGTGCAAATGCACGCACAACTACTGCTCCGAGCAGTAGTTTGAGCCATGAGAACGCTCCGCCCGTGCCAGAGAATGCTCTAGCACGTCCAACTACTGCTCGGAACAGTAGTTTGGGCCCCAGAAATGCAATTTCTGTGGGGGAAAGTGCAAATGCACGCACAACTACTGCTCCGAGCAGTAGTTTGAGCCATGAGAACGCTCCGCCCGTGCCAGAGAATGCTCTAGCACGTCCAACTACTGCTCGGAACAGTAGTTTGGGCCCCAGAAATGCAATTTCTGTGGGGGAAAGTGCAAATGCACGCACAACTACTGCTCCGAGCAGTGGTTTGAGCCATGAGAACGCTCCGCCCGTGCCAGAGAATGCTCTAGCACGTCCAACTACTGCTCGGAACAGTAGTTTGGGCCCCAGAAATGCAATTTTGGAGGCGGCTAGTACAGCGATGAGAACGAGGACTCAAGGAGAGCGAACCCTCACCGCGAACCCATTGAATTGGAGGTCAGACACGGTGCCAGCGGCCCGTCCTGACCGAAATGAGCGAGTTTTGACGGCGAGACCGTCTCGATGGCGATCCGCAACCACTCCTACGACGCCAATCACGACTGAAGCTATCAACGAGACCCCGGCGACCACGACAACGACCCAAGCGATCACGCCAGAAGCACCAGACGACGGCCGGCCATGGTTATTGAGATTTGATGGAGCATGTCCAGGAAATCCAGGGAAAGGAGGCGCTGGATCAGCCCTCTATGAACCTGGAGGAGCCATCCTCTGGACATGCCACCACTTTCTACCCGAGAATTTCAACACAAACAACACCGCCGAGTACACAGCGTTACTCGACGGCGTCCAGGCGGCCAAACGACATGGAGCAAGGCGACTCCGAGTGGAAGGGGATAGCATACTCGTCATCAGGCAGGTCCGAGGCATATATGCATGCGGCAATAAGCGTCTGAGAGCACTTAGAAACCGCATCCTCGGATGCCTACGGAGCCTCGACAGCTTCGAGCTCCACCACATCGACCGCAAGGCAAACACCCAAGCGGACGCACTCGCAAACCGTGCACTCGACCACGCCGCAACGAAATCGGTGTGCGCGGTGCACGGTGCTGGCGATGACCGATGCTGGACCCCGATCCAACGGAAGACGACCTCGCAGCGGCCAGACCCAGAGGCCACCGTCGATGAGGAAATGAAGGAAACCAGCGACGATGACGAAGAAGAAGTGTGCGCCGTGATGAGGGAGAGGTGTACGCACCTGTACGACTGGAACCAGGCACGATCCCGGCAAAACGACCAAGACTGCAACTACGAGCGCTGAGTGAGAACGAGGATGAAAAGAGCCGAGCGATAATAGAGAGGTTCGCCAAGAAGATGGCCACCAAGATCACCGACTGTGAGGATTGGGAAACCGGAGAAGGATATATTACAGCACTTACTATGCAAATGTATGACCTACTCCAGGAGTACTCCACAACGAAGAAACCCCGATCAATGATGAAGACCAAGAAGAAAACCACAGCGACCAAGACGATGATGCGACCACCACGACCAAGCACACAGCACCGTGAAGCGCGACTTGAAGAAGCACTCGACGACCTGATCATCGCACAGCGGGCTGAACCCAGCCAACAAGGACGCATCCAAAAAGCACGTCGGCGGGTGGGCCGAGTGAAAGCGGCAATCCTGAGATCAAAGCTCCGGCTCAAATTTGAGCAAAAAGAAAAAGAGTGCGTACAGGAACTCCTCCGAGGAGTGAACGAGGACGTCACTGAGGGTCCAATGGAAGACACCACCTGTCCCATCGGCAGGGAGGACCTGTACGCATTCTTCCAAGGCGTCAACACACCGAACATGGTGTTTGACTTTGACAGCGATGTAGGAGCACCGTTCCGAGCGGTGCTCCAGCGGCTGCCACCCCCGGAGCAGGTCCGAGAGGCATTAACCGATGACCTCACGATAGATGAGATCGAGGACCAACTCCAGATCGTGAACGGTGCCTCCAGCCCCGGACTGGATGGCATCGGCCACGATGTATATAAGCACTTCCGGCTCCAGTTGCTACCCGCACTCCACGCAGCCTTCAGCTTCTGCTGGAAGCACAAAAAGGTCCCCACTGCGTGGAAAGTGGGCACGGTCAGGCTCCTATACAAAAAGGGAGACCCGAACCAACCCAGCAACTGGAGACCGATATGCTTGCAACAATGCATCTACAAGCTCTACTCAGGCATCCTTGCGAAGAGATTCACTCGTTGGATGGACACCAACGAGCGATTCTCACTAGCGCAGAAGGGATTCAGAGCATTCAATGGATGCCACGAACACAACTTCCTGAGCACCTCGCTCCTCGACCAAACGAGACGGATGCACAGGAAGTTGTACAACGTGTGGTATGACCTGAAGAATGCCTTCGGGTCCCTGCCACAGGAGCTCATGTGGCGAGTCCTCGGGATGCTCCGAGTCGATGCTGCTTTCATCGAGCGCGCTCAGAACATCTACGAGGACTCCCACTTTGTCGTGAACAACGCCCACGATGGCCCCACGGACCCCATCCGCCAGGAGATCGGCGTGTACCAGGGTTGCCCGCTCAGTCCGTACCTCTTCATTGCGGCCCTGATACCGCTGCTCCGAGGGCTCCAGGAGCTACCTGGCGTGGGAGTGCCGCTCGCGGAGAACTTCAGACCATGTGTCTCGGCGTACGCCGACGACATCAAGATCTTCAGTGACTCCGCGAGCGGCATCAGGTCAGCGCACCAACTAGTGGAACGCTTCCTGAAATGGACCACGATGCGAGCCAACCCGTCCAAGTGCGCTCTGCTGGCGGTAACCACGAACTCCCGTGGGAACCCTGAGCTCGACACCGAGCTCCAGCTGCATCTGGACGGCACCCCGATACCCAGGCTCACTCTCAGCGACAGCTATGCATACCTAGGTATCGGGGATGGCTTTGACCACATCCAGCGCAGGTTTGCCTTGGTGCCAAAGCTGGGGGAGTTGAAAAAGAACGTGGTGGCACTCCTCCGCTCACCTTTGGCACCATGGCAGATCCTGAAGGCAGTGAAGACGTACATCTACCCCCAGGTAGAATACGCGCTCCGCCATCTCAGGCCCCTGCACTCCCAACTCCAGGGTTTCGACCGCGTACTGAGCAAGGGTCTGAGGCACCTCCTCCGCCTACCCAGCTCCGCCACCACAGCGTTCATGTACGCACCGACATCCCATGGAGGCCTGGGGCTACTGCCACTCACCGAGCTCCATGCAGCACTGCAGATAGCTCATGGGTGGCAGATGCTCCACTCCAAAGACCACACCATCCAGGCGGTGGCGCGCACGCAGATCACGCAGATCATACGAAAGCGCTACCGGCTGGATGAAGAGTACTGGAAGGAGCGCACCGAGGAAGCCATCCAACGCTTCCTCAACTCCGACCTGGACTCATCGCTCACGAACATCAGGAAGCGAAGGAACGGCGACATCGGCTCGCTCTGGACAGACATCCAGCGCCACCTGGCCACACACCAGCTCCGACTAGCCGATGTCGTCGACCCCAGCTCCGGCGAGCGACAGTGGCTCCAATTGAAGACCCCGAGCTCCAGGGACTGGCTCGAGCACACCACCGTGCTCCGACAGGTCAAGCTCCACATGAAGAATGCACACCTAAACAGGTGGAAGGAGATGTCGGACCAAGGACGCACGGTGCGAGCTCAGGGCGGTCCCGGGAGCTCATTCCTCACGCGTGGCACCGGCATGTGGGACAATGACTATGTCTTTGCAGTCCAAGCGCGCCTCAATCAGCTGGACACCAGGTCGGTGCTCAAGCGGAAAAGGGTGCGTACGAACGCCACATGCCGGTACGCTGAGTGCCGGAGCACGGAGACACTAGCCCACGTGCTGAACCACTGCCCCGGCACCAGCGACGCGGTGACCAAGCGCCACGACTCCGCGTTGAAGCTGATTACCGACACACTCCAGCCCCGAGTGCTCCGATCGCAGGAGCGACTCCAACTCCGAGTCAACGAGACGGTCGAAGGTATGGCAGGTCAGCTCCGGCCAGACCTCCAGCTCTTCGACACCAGGAGCAAGACGGTGGTGGTCGCCGACCTGGCGATCACCTACGAAGACCACCAGCAGGACGGACCCGAGTTCTCCAGCCTAGCGGCCTCAGCCCAGCGCAAGATTGAGAAGTACCAACCCATCAAGGTGCATTTGATGCAGCAAGGATGGACGGTACACCTATCTGCACTGGTGTACGGCTCGCTCGGCTCGGTGCTACCTGGGAACTTCAAGGTATACACCGAGGAGCTCGGGCTCCTGAAGAAGGATGCCAGGCGGCTCAACACCACCATCTCGACCGAAGCGATCAAGGCGAGCCGCCGCATCTGGAACCTCCACTGCGCCCTACACCGAGGGCCAACCCGACGTGTGGAGACGCAAGCGACGACGCATCCAGATCCAGTCCAGATCCAGACTCCAGACCGACGACTCCAGGCCAGTCCTGCTCAACTCCAACATGATCCAGCACCAGAACGCCGGCCCCAACCCACGGACACCCGGGCACCAGCCCCGGAGCAGCGAAAACGACGCGTGCGAATCACGGCACCGGCACCGGAGCAACAACAGGGAGATCGGCCAGCCACGAACTCGGCACCAGACGAACGGCAGCGACACCAGACGCTCCAGCACCGGCATCCAGCACCTCCAGGACGACAACCCGAGCTCCAACACCGACTCCCGCCCGTGCGGAACCAGCCCAACCAGCCCCGGCACCGGCGCCCGACGCTCCGAGGTGGAGCTCCGGTGCACCGAGCTCCAGCGACCGAAACGACGCGACCGACACCGGAACTTCAACGCGGGCAACCAAGCGGCACCGGAACGCAAGTGAGACGGTCCACACTGTCCACGAGCATAGCCGGGACAGCAGCAGGGCCCAGATCAGCACCAGCTCCGACCAGAGGGGGGACAGACGGAGAAGCACGGAGGCCCACGCCTCCGGCGCGCGCAGGCAGATCGACAAGCGACCCCACAGCCACCCGACGACCCCGAAGCGCATTCAGTGCGACAGCCGGGGGCGACACGACAACCCCGACGCGCATACAGTGCGACAGCCGGGACACCAGCGACACGACCGGCCCGACGCAGTACAGTGCGACAGCCGGGACACCAGCGACACGACAACCCCGACGCGCATACAGTGCGACAGCCGGGACACCAGCGACACGACCGGCCCGACGCACATTCAGTGCGACAGCCGGGACACCAGCGACACGACCGGCCCGACGCACATTCAGTGCGACAGCCGGGACACCAGAGGCGCCGACACGTGGTCCGGGGGGACCCACCGGCACCAACCAGAGCGTGTAGTGACTACACATCAAAAGGACATCGTGCGAACCCAGCCTCCCCAAGGCTACCAGGGCATCACCCACGTAGGGAACGGCCCTCCAAACCCAAGAGACGCAACATGGTCACAATGAGGTAACCTCTTTATACCTGATAACCTCTTTATTTGATCGTTAATTGGTAAATATACATTCTTTCTCTGTTCTAATCAGTGTGAAAACTGATTGCCGGGCGACAAACCCGGCTTTATTTTCACATTTATTTCTGAGCTCGGTCGGACTGCGAGCAGCTTGCTGCCTCGTCTCTGGCTCGGTTTCCCGGGGATTGCACCTTCCCCCGGCGAGGCCAACCCTCTATATTACGGTAGTTGTCTATTCCCTTGTTATCTTTACTGTGTTGTTTATATTTGCTACCCTTCTATTTCGCTATTGTTCTTTCTGCTCTTTCGGTAGTCGGAAACAGTACCTAATTAGACAGGCGCAGAGTAGACAGGCGGTAGTGTAACTTGCGTGTCAAAAAAAAAAAAAGAAGAAAAAAAAAAAAAAGAGGAAAGTCGACCCCACAAAAGAGCACTTTGCCACGCTTCTAGAGCGAACTAAAACAAAAGAAAAACACCAAAAGTAAGAAGACACGCAGGGCTACAAGAGAACACAAGGAATAGATAATTTCACCGTAATATATTAACAGTTGGTATGCGTCTCTACTGGCCCCGTTTCGAGACCCGCGACCGCGCGGACTCCATCGGGAGCAACGCCTCCACTGTCTCGTCCAGTCAGGGGTCGCTCGGCAGCGATGCCGGCTTCCTCCTAGACAGCGACGAGGACAGCGACGTCGAGGACGACCTCGACAACGACGAAGACCACCACCACCACGCTCACGAAGACCCGCCGCCGCCACCACCACCCCAAACCCGCGCCACGGTCACGGAGGTGCACCCGCACAGAGGACCACACTACGTGTGCACTCTGTGTGGGTTCAGCGCCCCCCACATGTTCGTGCTCGGACGCCACCGCGCACTCGCACACGAGAATGACCACTTTGTGGACATCTTCACGTGCGAGTGTGCGTGCGACCGGCACTTTACCACCCGCGGTGCTGCTGCTAACCACGAACGTGGATGCAGCACCGCCCAGAACACTACCACACTTGGCCTTGCGCCACAGAATGATGGTCCTGACCCGGAGACAGCCGCGCCAAGCAGCATCCCCGAGCCAGGGCCATCCCCAACCACGATGTCCCCCCCCGCCACGGTACCCGAGCGCACTTCAACGTGCACGAGTACCGTCGGCTACCAAACCGAGGGTGCCAAGAGGCGCCGCCTCGCCCCTCCCCTCCCCGATGACGAACGTCAGCAAGGTGCCAGTGTACCCCCCTCCCAGACGACGGTGTTCCTCACCGACCTGCTGACGCTCACCCGGTACCGAGTACACCAAGACAACGACGCCGCACACCCAGTCCCCCCTCCAGCGACGACAACGACAACAACCAACACTCAGGTAAGTATAGTGAACTCAAATGAAATGGTTATTAACTATGATTATGCCCCTACAGCGACGGTTTTCGGCCCCCAGACCGAAAATCCAATATACGAAAACGAGAACCCGAGCACCTACGAAGACGACGACGCATGGGCGGAGTCAACCGACAGTGCCCGAGCACAAATCGACATCCCTCCGGCCCAGACCAGCTTTTTTGACGAAGAAAACTCAAGTTTGGATGCGGCAATTGCGGTTTCTGGCCCTGGGACCGCCGTAACGGCTAATCTCAGGCCAGGAACTCCACGCACAACCGCCGCAACATGTGAGATGACCCAGGACCCAGCTCCAATGACTGGTCTGAGTGCAGAACCGGCACATTTGACCCAATTTGGACCTGGTGCACCTACGAACCCAGCTCCAGCGACCAGCCCAAGTACGGAAAGTGCACTTTTGACCAGATTTGGTGCAAATGCAACCAGGGACCAAGCATCTGGTGCTAGTCCAGGGCCTGTGTCAGCTATTGCTGGTGGCACAGGAGCAAATGCAAGACCAGAACCGACCGAAAGTGCACTTCCGCGTGCGCGGCCACCCCGCGCGAACCTAACTACTGCTCGGAACAGTAGTTTGGGCCCCAGAAATGCAATTTCTGTGGGGGAAAGTGCAAATGCACGCACAATTACTGCTCCGAGCAGTAGTTTGAGCCATGAGAACGCTCCGCCCGTGCCAGAGAATGCTCTAGCACGTCCAACTACTGCTCGGAACAGTAGTTTGGGCCCCAGAAATGCAATTTCTGTGGGGGAAAGTGCAAATGCACGCACAACTACTGCTCCGAGCAGTAGTTTGAGCCATGAGAACGCTCCGCCCGTGCCAGAGAATGCTCTAGCACGTCCAACTACTGCTCGGAACAGTAGTTTGGGCCCCAGAAATGCAATTTCTGTGGGGGAAAGTGCAAATGCACGCACAACTACTGCTCCGAGCAGTAGTTTGAGCCATGAGAACGCTCCGCCCGTGCCAGAGAATGCTCTAGCACGTCCAACTACTGCTCGGAACAGTAGTTTGGGCCCCAGAAATGCAATTTCTGTGGGGGAAAGTGCAAATGCACGCACAACTACTGCTCCGAGCAGTGGTTTGAGCCATGAGAACGCTCCGCCCGTGCCAGAGAATGCTCTAGCACGTCCAACTACTGCTCGGAACAGTAGTTTGGGCCCCAGAAATGCAATTTTGGAGGCGGCTAGTACAGCGATGAGAACGAGGACTCAAGGAGAGCGAACCCTCACCGCGAACCCATTGAATTGGAGGTCAGACACGGTGCCAGCGGCCCGTCCTGACCGAAATGAGCGAGTTTTGACGGCGAGACCGTCTCGATGGCGATCCGCAACCACTCCTACGACGCCAATCACGACTGAAGCTATCAACGAGACCCCGGCGACCACGACAACGACCCAAGCGATCACGCCAGAAGCACCAGACGACGGCCGGCCATGGTTATTGAGATTTGATGGAGCATGTCCAGGAAATCCAGGGAAAGGAGGCGCTGGATCAGCCCTCTATGAACCTGGAGGAGCCATCCTCTGGACATGCCACCACTTTCTACCCGAGAATTTCAACACAAACAACACCGCCGAGTACACAGCGTTACTCGACGGCGTCCAGGCGGCCAAACGACATGGAGCAAGGCGACTCCGAGTGGAAGGGGATAGCATACTCGTCATCAGGCAGGTCCGAGGCATATATGCATGCGGCAATAAGCGTCTGAGAGCACTTAGAAACCGCATCCTCGGATGCCTACGGAGCCTCGACAGCTTCGAGCTCCACCACATCGACCGCAAGGCAAACACCCAAGCGGACGCACTCGCAAACCGTGCACTCGACCACGCCGCAACGAAATCGGTGTGCGCGGTGCACGGTGCTGGCGATGACCGATGCTGGACCCCGATCCAACGGAAGACGACCTCGCAGCGGCCAGACCCAGAGGCCACCGTCGATGAGGAAATGAAGGAAACCAGCGACGATGACGAAGAAGAAGTAGTGCGCCGTGATGAGGGAGAGGTGTACGCACCTGTACGACTGGAACCAGGCACGATCCCGGCAAAACGACCAAGACTGCAACTACGAGCGCTGAGTGAGAACGAGGATGAAAAGAGCCGAGCGATAATAGAGAGGTTCGCCAAGAAGATGGCCACCAAGATCACCGACTGTGAGGATTGGGAAACCGGAGAAGGATATATTACAGCACTTACTATGCAAATGTATGACCTACTCCAGGAGTACTCCACAACGAAGAAACCCCGATCAATGATGAAGACCAAGAAGAAAACCACAGCGACCAAGACGATGATGCGACCACCACGACCAAGCACACAGCACCGTGAAGCGCGACTTGAAGAAGCACTCGACGACCTGATCATCGCACAGCGGGCTGAACCCAGCCAACAAGGACGCATCCAAAAAGCACGTCGGCGGGTGGGCCGAGTGAAAGCGGCAATCCTGAGATCAAAGCTCCGGCTCAAATTTGAGCAAAAAGAAAAAGAGTGCGTACAGGAACTCCTCCGAGGAGTGAACGAGGACGTCACTGAGGGTCCAATGGAAGACACCACCTGTCCCATCGGCAGGGAGGACCTGTACGCATTCTTCCAAGGCGTCAACACACCGAACATGGTGTTTGACTTTGACAGCGATGTAGGAGCACCGTTCCGAGCGGTGCTCCAGCGGCTGCCACCCCCGGAGCAGGTCCGAGAGGCATTAACCGATGACCTCACGATAGATGAGATCGAGGACCAACTCCAGATCGTGAACGGTGCCTCCAGCCCCGGACTGGATGGCATCGGCCACGATGTATATAAGCACTTCCGGCTCCAGTTGCTACCCGCACTCCACGCAGCCTTCAGCTTCTGCTGGAAGCACAAAAAGGTCCCCACTGCGTGGAAAGTGGGCACGGTCAGGCTCCTATACAAAAAGGGAGACCCGAACCAACCCAGCAACTGGAGACCGATATGCTTGCAACAATGCATCTACAAGCTCTACTCAGGCATCCTTGCGAAGAGATTCACTCGTTGGATGGACACCAACGAGCGATTCTCACTAGCGCAGAAGGGATTCAGAGCATTCAATGGATGCCACGAACACAACTTCCTGAGCACCTCGCTCCTCGACCAAACGAGACGGATGCACAGGAAGTTGTACAACGTGTGGTATGACCTGAAGAATGCCTTCGGGTCCCTGCCACAGGAGCTCATGTGGCGAGTCCTCGGGATGCTCCGAGTCGATGCTGCTTTCATCGAGCGCGCTCAGAACATCTACGAGGACTCCCACTTTGTCGTGAACAACGCCCACGATGGCCCCACGGACCCCATCCGCCAGGAGATCGGCGTGTACCAGGGTTGCCCGCTCAGTCCGTACCTCTTCATTGCGGCCCTGATACCGCTGCTCCGAGGGCTCCAGGAGCTACCTGGCGTGGGAGTGCCGCTCGCGGAGAACTTCAGACCA
Source organism: Globisporangium splendens (assembly GCA_006386115.1). Taxonomy (NCBI): domain Eukaryota; phylum Oomycota; class Peronosporomycetes; order Pythiales; family Pythiaceae; genus Globisporangium; species Globisporangium splendens. Next base: position 427,767 of record VFIW01000038.1, read on the forward strand.
TGTGTCTCGGCGTACGCCGACGACATCAAGATCTTCAGTGACTCCGCGAGCGGCATCAGGTCAGCGCACCAACTAGTGGAACGCTTCCTGAAATGGACCACGATGCGAGCCAACCCGTCCAAGTGCGCTCTGCTGGCGGTAACCACGAACTCCCGTGGGAACCCTGAGCTCGACACCGAGCTCCAGCTGCATCTGGACGGCACCCCGATACCCAGGCTCACTCTCAGCGACAGCTATGCATACCTAGGTATCGGGGATGGCTTTGACCACATCCAGCGCAGGTTTGCCTTGGTGCCAAAGCTGGGGGAGTTGAAAAAGAACGTGGTGGCACTCCTCCGCTCACCTTTGGCACCATGGCAGATCCTGAAGGCAGTGAAGACGTACATCTACCCCCAGGTAGAATACGCGCTCCGCCATCTCAGGCCCCTGCACTCCCAACTCCAGGGTTTCGACCGCGTACTGAGCAAGGGTCTGAGGCACCTCCTCCGCCTACCCAGCTCCGCCACCACAGCGTTCATGTACGCACCGACATCCCATGGAGGCCTGGGGCTACTGCCACTCACCGAGCTCCATGCAGCACTGCAGATAGCTCATGGGTGGCAGATGCTCCACTCCAAAGACCACACCATCCAGGCGGTGGCGCGCACGCAGATCACGCAGATCATACGAAAGCGCTACCGGCTGGATGAAGAGTACTGGAAGGAGCGCACCGAGGAAGCCATCCAACGCTTCCTCAACTCCGACCTGGACTCATCGCTCACGAACATCAGGAAGCGAAGGAACGGCGACATCGGCTCGCTCTGGACAGACATCCAGCGCCACCTGGCCACACACCAGCTCCGACTAGCCGATGTCGTCGACCCCAGCTCCGGCGAGCGACAGTGGCTCCAATTGAAGACCCCGAGCTCCAGGGACTGGCTCGAGCACACCACCGTGCTCCGACAGGTCAAGCTCCACATGAAGAATGCACACCTAAACAGGTGGAAGGAGATGTCGGACCAAGGACGCACGGTGCGAGCTCAGGGCGGTCCCGGGAGCTCATTCCTCACGCGTGGCACCGGCATGTGGGACAATGACTATGTCTTTGCAGTCCAAGCGCGCCTCAATCAGCTGGACACCAGGTCGGTGCTCAAGCGGAAAAGGGTGCGTACGAACGCCACATGCCGGTACGCTGAGTGCCGGAGCACGGAGACACTAGCCCACGTGCTGAACCACTGCCCCGGCACCAGCGACGCGGTGACCAAGCGCCACGACTCCGCGTTGAAGCTGATTACCGACACACTCCAGCCCCGAGTGCTCCGATCGCAGGAGCGACTCCAACTCCGAGTCAACGAGACGGTCGAAGGTATGGCAGGTCAGCTCCGGCCAGACCTCCAGCTCTTCGACACCAGGAGCAAGACGGTGGTGGCCGCCGACCTGGCGATCACCTACGAAGACCACCAGCAGGACGGACCCGAGTTTTCCAGCCTAGCGGCCTCAGCCCAGCGCAAGATTGAGAAGTACCAACCCATCAAGGCGCATTTGATGCAGCAAGGATGGACGGTACACCTATCTGCACTGGTGTACGGCTCGCTCGGCTCGGTGCTACCTGGGAACTTCAAGGTATACACCGAGGAGCTCGGGCTCCTGAAGAAGGATGCCAGGCGGCTCAACACCACCATCTCGACCGAAGCGATCAAGGCGAGCCGCCGCATCTGGAACCTCCACTGCGCCCTACACCGAGGGCCAACCCGACGTGTGGAAACGCAAACGACGACGCATCCAGATCCAGTCCAGATCCAGACTCCAGACCGACGACTCCAGGCCAGTCCTGCTCAACTCCAACATGATCCAGCACCAGAACGCCGGCCCCAACCCACGGACACCCGGGCACCAGCCCCGGAGCAGCGAAAACGACGCGTGCGAATCACGGCACCGGCACCGGAGCAACAACAGGGAGATCGGCCAGCCACGAACTCGGCACCAGACGAACGGCAGCGACACCAGACGCTCCAGCACCGGCATCCAGCACCTCCAGGACGACAACCCGAGCTCCAACACCGACTCCCGCCCGTGCGGAACCAGCCCAACCAGCCCCGGCACCGGCGCCCGACGCTCCGAGGTGGAGCTCCGGTGCACCGAGCTCCAGCGACCGAAACGACGCGACCGACACCGGAACTTCAACGCGGGCAACCAAGCGGCACCGGAACGCAAGTGAGACGGTCCACACTGTCCACGAGCATAGCCGGGACAGCAGCAGGGCCCAGATCAGCACCAGCTCCGACCAGAGGGGGGACAGACGGAGAAGCACGGAGGCCCACGCCTCCGGCGCGCGCAGGCAGATCGACAAGCGACCCCACAGCCACCCGACGACCCCGAAGCGCATTCAGTGCGACAGCCGGGACACCAGCGACACGACAACCCCGACGCGCATACAGTGCGACAGCCGGGACACCAGCGACACGACCGGCCCGACGCACATTCAGTGCGACAGCCGGGACACCAGCGACACGACCGGCCCGACGCACATTCAGTGCGACAGCCGGGACACCAGAGGCGCCGACACGTGGTCCGGGGGGACCCACCGGCACCAACCAGAGCGTGTAGTGACTACACATCAAAAGGACATCGTGCGAACCCAGCCTCCCCAAGGCTACCAGGGCATCACCCACGTAGGGAACGGCCCTCCAAACCCAAGAGACGCAACATGGTCACAATGAGGTAACCTCTTTATACCTGATAACCTCTTTATTTGATCGTTAATTGGTAAATATACATTCTTTCTCTGTTCTAATCAGTGTGAAAACTGATTGCCGGGCGACAAACCCGGCTTTATTTTCACATTCATTTTTGAGGGTGTCGCCTGGCAGAGCAGCTTGCTGTGAGCCTGCGACCGGTCTCCCGGGGATTGCACTCTCCCCCGGCGAGGCCCACTACACTTGACTCTTTCTACTTTCCGACTTCCTCCCATCCCTCTCTCTCCGCGCACACTCTCTCTCTCTTCTAATTTTAGTCTCGTACTGAATTTAGTTAGTTTAGAGAGGATGCGCTTCTTCTGGCCGCTGCGCGACCGCTCCCCGTCCACGGACAGCGAGTGCTCCACAGCCAGTCAGAGCAGCCTCGCCAGCGACGCGTCTTTTTATAGCGCAGCTGGCGGGGAGGAGATGAGCACCGCGCCCTCTCGCCCAGCGGACCCGATAGTGGACCTCCGAGGGGATCCGCCAGCGGATCCACTGGGGGATCCACCAGAGGATCCGCTGGGGGACCAGCCGCCCATGCCGTGCTTCACGTTTGGAGCCGGCTGGGAGCCGCAAGACCCCCTCCGAGTCGCCGCGGGAGGTGCAAGCTTCCCGGGCCCCCAGCCACCCCCAGACGCTGCAACTTCGGGCACGGGTGCGCAACCTGCTGCGCCCATTGCACCTCAACGTGCTGCGGCGCGGACGACCTCTGGCAGAAATGACAGAATCGCGCCGTCCTCCGCGCCGCAGCTCGTTTTTGACATCGAAGCGCCGTCCGCCCGATCCGCTCCGGGCGGACGGGTCCAAGATCCGAGCGGACGCGCCCTCCCCCCAGCTTTTCTCGGTCTCCCACTGACCGAGAACCGAGCTGATGGCGCTGCCCCAACAGCAGCGCCTCGAGCCCCGACGCCAGCCGAAGCCCCCCTCGACCGCGCCAGCCACACTGGCTCGCTCCGACCACCAGCGACTCTCCCGCCGACCGCCGCCGACTCCCTCGCCGACTGCGCGCCCCCCGCTCTCCCTGACCCCCCTTGTGCTCGCCCAGAACGAGGCGAATCGCTCGCCGATGGGCGAGCACCCGACCTCGCCACCGAACGTGACGAGATTCCAGCACCAGCGCCACCGTCTTCCCCCCGTGAACTCTTGCAGCCGCTCGACGGCAGCTGCCAAGACGTGGCGCTGGCGGTGTACGCGCACAACGCCGCGCTCTTTGAGTGCACGTTGTGTGCGCACACCGCGCGGGATCTCGCCGCGCTCCAACAACATCGGCGCTCCGCGCACCGCAACACCCGCTTCGTGGACCACTTCCACAGCGGGTGCGCGTGCGGCGTGAGCTTTTTCTCGCGTGCGGCGGCGACCAAGCACGCGCGCGAATGTCCAGAGAGCGCGCTCTCGGCCGCCGCCGCCGCGCGCACCGCAGCGGCCAACACCGCAGGTATGTCTCTCGGCGCCGACGAACGCGACGACCTCGCGTCCGCCGGCGTCTTGCATGATGTTGCATCCCCCGCCTTTGGCAACATTTTGCCGGCTGCGCTTGCGACCGCGGCAGACGCACCGAGCGCCACCGCGACCGCAGACGCAGCCACGCAGCAGAGCACTGTGCCCCCCGCTGCCGCCCAACCCCCCCGGCGTGCGCACGTCCCCCCCGTGCCGCGCGCCCTCTCGCCACCGTCCGCGCTGCGGATTGGTGGCAAACGCCGACGCCTCAACGACGACGACGACGACAGTGGCGGTGACCTCGATGTGCTGATGCACGACGAGGACATCGCTGCACACGTGGATGCGCCTCCAGAGCCGCACCACAATGGCGCAGCAGCACCTGTGCCGACCGACCCCGCGACCGCGCGCCGCCGCCGCACGCGATGGGGACCCAGAGTGCTCGTGAATGTGACGCGGCCTCCGCGACGCACTCACACACGCTGGGGCCCTCCACTCCGACGCGACCACCAGCAAGCGAACCCCGAACCTACACCAGCGACCCTGGACCAGCTGCTGGTGGCCACGGCGGACAGTGCAGCGACGGCGAGCGTGACGGCTGCGACGACGACTGCGACGACGAGCCGACGACGCCGCAGGGGATCGAGAGCGCCGACCGCCGCACCGAGCGCGACCGCAGACGCGCCACGAACGACCACGCCGGCACCGCGCACAACAACGACGAGCGCGACGACTGCGACGTTGGAGCCCGACGGTGACGCGACTGAGCCGTGGGTCCTGCGCTTCGACGGCGCCTGCCGTCGGAACCCAGGCCCAGCCGGAGCGGGTGCGGCCCTCTTCGAGCCCAGTGGCACCGTGGTGTGGACGGCGTCGCACTTCCTCCCGGGCAGCGAGACCAACAACACAGCCGAGTACTCGGCGATGCTGCTCGGGGTGCGAAGCGCTATCCACCACGGCGCGACTCGCCTCCGCGTCGAGGGCGACAGCCACCTCGCGCTCTCGCAGGTGCGCGGCACCTTCGCGTGCACGAACCGGCGCCTGCGCAAGCTGCGCAACCGGGTGCAGGCGGCACTGCGCGAGCTCGACGAGTACCGGCTCGTGCACATCGACCGGCAAGCGAACGCGCATGCCGACCGCCTCGCGAACCGCGCCCTCGACCTCCGCAAGACCAAGTTCGACTGTGGTCCCCACGTGACGGCCACCGACTCGTGTGTGCAGCCGGCGGAAATCCTGGGACCGACAGCCCACCCACCCAGCTCCGGCGACGATCGCGACGAGTCGATGCCGGGACCCGAGGAGCCAGCTGCGGACGACGAGACCGACGCCGACGTCGAAGCCGACATCGCGAGGCGCGACGGGGGCGAGATTTTCCCGACGCTCCAGATCGGCCCCGGCTCGGCGCCAACCCAGCAGCCGCGTCTCCGACTCCGCCAGCTCTCGGAGGACGAGTTCGACGCCGCAGCGCGCACGCTCGAGCGCTTCGCGAACGACATGGCGAGCAAGATTGCGGACGCCGACGACTGGCATTCCGGGGAGGGCTACATCAGCGCCATCCCTGTGCGCCTCCGTGAACTCCTCGCACCATTTGTGGTGCCGACCAGGAGCCCTCCACGGAATGCCAGATCCCGTCCAACGCGCCCGCAATCCCGCTCACCTCGTCCACCGCGAGTGACCAGGCACCAACGCGAGCACCGCCTCGACGAGGCGCTCGATAATCTGGCAGCCGTGCAGCGCTCGACACCGACCGACCAGCGCTCCATCCGCAACGCCCGGCGTCGAGTCGGTCGCATCCGCACGGCGCAAGCCAAGTCCGACCTCCGCCGCCAGTTCGCCACGAACGAGCGCGCCTGCGTCGAGAGCATCCTGCGCGCCGCCGCACCCGACGGCACCGATCCCTCAGCGAGTGCGCGCACGTGCCCCATCGACCGCGCGACGCTCCACCAGCACTTCGCGGGCACCAACGTCCCAGCGACGGAGTTCGACTACGACGCAGCGGACGGCGCCGACTTCCGAGCGACACTTGACGCGCTCCCAGCGGCGACGGAGGAGGCGGACGCGCTCACGGCAGGCCTCACGGTCGACGAGGTGGAAGACCAGCTCCAGCGCGCAGCAGCGGCATCCAGTCCAGGGCACGACGGCGTCGGCTACGACATTTTCAAGCGCTTCCGCACCCAACTCGTGCCGCTGCTGCATGCGACTTTCCAGTTCTGCTGGAGCCGACGCCGTGTGCCCGCGACGTGGAAGGTCGGCATCGTGCGCCTTCTGCACAAGAAGGGCGACACGATGCAGCCAAGCAACTGGAGGCCGATCTGCCTGCAAGCCGCGATCTACAAGCTGTACTCGGGCTTGCTGGCGCGTCGGCTCTCCTGCTGGCTCGAGGGCAACGGCCGCCTACCGATGGCGCAGAAGGGTTTTCGAGCCTTCAACGGGTGCCACGAACACAACTTCGTGAGCACCTCGTTGCTCGACCAGACGCGTCGGCTGCACCGCAAGCTGTACGTCGTCTGGTACGACCTCAAGAACGCGTTCGGCTCGCTGCCGCAGCAGCTCATGTGGCGTGTGCTCCGCCACCTCGGCGTCGAGACCGCCTTCATCGAGCGCTGCGGCAACATCTACGACGACTCGTTCTTCGTCGTAGCCAACGCCGCCGACGGCCCGACGGACCCAGTGAAGCAGGAGGTGGGCGTCTACCAAGGATGTCCGCTGAGCCCCCTCCTCTTCATCACTGCGCTCGTGCCACTCGTCAGGGCACTCGAGCAGCTCGACAACGTCGGAGTGCCACTCGCCGACGGTGTGCGCCCGTGCGTCACCGCCTACGCCGACGACCTCAAGATCTTCAGCGACAGCGCCGCCGGCATCCAGCGATGTCACGGCGTTGTCGCTAAATTCCTCGCGTGGACCGGGCTGCGCGCGAACCCGGCGAAGTGTGCGTTCCTGCCAGTGACGACGAACGCCCGCGGCAACCCGGTCCGAGACGACGCCACCCAGCTCCAGCTCCATGGCGAAGCCATCACCCAGCTGAGCCTGCAGGACAGCTACGCGTACCTAGGCGTGGGTGATGGCTTCGACCACGTGCGCCACCGCCTCCAGCTTGCACCCAAGCTCGCAGAGATCAAGCGGGAGACGGTGGCACTCATGCGCTCGGAGCTGGCGCCGTGGCAGATCGTGCGCGCACTGAAGACGTACATCTACCCCAAGGTAGAGTACGCACTTCGCCACCTGCGCCCTCTTCAGTCCCAGCTCCAAGGCTTCGACCGCACGGTGACCAAGGGACTGCGGCACCTGCTGCGCCTCCCCCAGTCCGCCACGAACGAATTCTTCTTCGCTCCAACGTCCAGTGGCGGACTGGGTCTGCAGCCCCTCGTGGAGATGCACGAGGCGCTGCAGATAGCGCACGCGTGGCAGATGCTCCACTCCAAGGACCCGGCCATCCGCGCCATCGCGCGCACGCAAGTCGCGCAGGTGGCCCGCCAGCGCTTCAAGCTCGACGAGGAGCACTGGCGCGGCGATGACAAGGGGGAAGAGCTCGTCCAGCTCTTCCTCAACTCCAAGCTCGCTGCGTCGCCGCACGCCACCGCCAAGCGCCGCAACGGTGACATCGCCTCGCTGTGGACGGACGTCCAGAGGCACCTGCGCGTGCTCTGTCTTGAGCTCACGCCCCGCGGCGACGGCAGCGACACAGGACGCCTGCACCTTCACGTGCCGCACCACCGCAACTGGCTCTGCCACAAAACGGTGTTGCGGCAGGTAAAGCTGCACATGAAGCTGGCCCACCTGGCCAAGTGGAAGGCCATGGTGGACCAAGGGAAGACAGTGCGCGTGCACGGCGGCGCCGGCGCGAAGTTCCTGTCGACTGGGGCGGGCCTAGGAGACAACGACTACTCCTTCGCCATTCGGGCCCGCCTCAACCAAGTCGACACGAACAGCGTGCTCAAGCGCAAGCGCCTTCGCGCCAACGCGACCTGCCGTACGCCGGACTGCTCGAGGGCCGAGACGCTGGCGCACGTTCTCAACCACTGTGCGCCAAACATGGACGCAATTCGCCAGCGTCACGACGACGCCCTCGAGCAAATCGGCGCAGCACTCAAGCGCGCGGTCGACCGCTCCCGTGGATCCCAGGAACTCCGACTGAACCAGACGGTCCCAGGATACACGGGAGCGGCGCTCCGACCGGACATCCAGGTCAGCAATCCAGCGGCCAAGACCTTGGTGATTGCCGACCTTGCGATCACCTTTGAAGACCAGCCGACCAGCCAGCAGACATCCTCGTCGCTCCAGCTCAGCCACGACCACAAGACACTCAAGTACCAACCTATTGTGGCTGAGCTGCAGCACAAGGGCTGGCGGGTTCAGACGGCGGCCATCATCTATGGATCGCTCGGCTCGGTTCACCCCAGCAACTTTGTGACTTACACAGAGAAGCTGGGGCTGCTCAAGCGTGAGGCTCGACGGCTAAACATCCAGCTGTCGAGCCATTGCATCAGAGCAAGCCACCGCATCTGGAACTGGCATTGCAGCCAGCACCGGATGCGGCAACAAAGCGGCACTGCCTCGCGAGCACCGCGCGGACCTGGGGGGGTCCCGCGGAGCACATCGCAGGCAGAGGCACGGTAAGCAGGTCATATTGACCGAAAGGGCACCATCCACGTAGGACACCGCCCTAGCAAACCCAGTTCAGTATATTGATACCCTCCACTTAGTGACATGCATATTCAAACCGATACATATTCGTTAGGAGAGGTTACTAACTGGTAATATATCAACATTTCTCTGTTCTAATCAGTGTGAAAACTGATTGCCGGGCGACAAACCCGGTTTTATTTTCACATTCATTTTTGAGGGTGTCGCCTGGCAGAGCAGCTTGCTGTGAGCCTGCGACCGGTCTCCCGGGGATTGCACTCTCCCCCGGCGAGGCCCACTACACTTGACTCTTTCTACTTTCCGACTTCCTCCCATCCCTCTCTCTCCGCGCACACTCTCTCTTTCTTCTAATTTTAGTCTCGTACTGAATTTAGTTAGTTTAGAGAGGATGCGCTTCTTCTGGCCGCTGCGCGACCGCTCCCCGTCCACGGACAGCGAGTGCTCCACAGCCAGTCAGAGCAGCCTCGCCAGCGACGCGTCTTTTTATAGCGCAGCTGGCGGGGAGGAGATGAGCACCGCGCCCTCTCGCCCAGCGGACCCGATAGTGGACCTCCGAGGGGATCCGCCAGCGGATCCACTGGGGGATCCACCAGAGGATCCGCTGGGGGACCAGCCGCCCATGCCGTGCTTCACGTTTGGAGCCGGCTGGGAGCCGCAAGACCCCCTCCGAGTCGCCGCGGGAGGTGCAAGCTTCCCGGGCCCCCAGCCACCCCCAGACGCTGCAACTTCGGGCACGGGTGCGCAACCTGCTGCGCCCATTGCACCTCAACGTGCTGCGGCGCGGACGACCTCTGGCAGAAATGACAGAATCGCGCCGTCCTCCGCGCCGCAGCTCGTTTTTGACATCGAAGCGCCGTCCGCCCGATCCGCTCCGGGCGGACGGGTCCAAGATCCGAGCGGACGCGCCCTCCCCCCAGCTTTTCTCGGTCTCCCACTGACCGAGAACCGAGCTGATGGCGCTGCCCCAACAGCAGCGCCTCGAGCCCCGACGCCAGCCGAAGCCCCCCTCGACCGCGCCAGCCACACTGGCTCGCTCCGACCACCAGCGACTCTCCCGCCGACCGCCGCCGACTCCCTCGCCGACTGCGCGCCCCCCGCTCTCCCTGACCCCCCTTGTGCTCGCCCAGAACGAGGCGAATCGCTCGCCGATGGGCGAGCACCCGACCTCGCCACCGAACGTGACGAGATTCCAGCACCAGCGCCACCGTCTTCCCCCCGTGAACTCTTGCAGCCGCTCGACGGCAGCTGCCAAGACGTGGCGCTGGCGGTGTACGCGCACAACGCCGCGCTCTTTGAGTGCACGTTGTGTGCGCACACCGCGCGGGATCTCGCCGCGCTCCAACAACATCGGCGCTCCGCGCACCGCAACACCCGCTTCGTGGACCACTTCCACAGCGGGTGCGCGTGCGGCGTGAGCTTTTTCTCGCGTGCGGCGGCGACCAAGCACGCGCGCGAATGTCCAGAGAGCGCGCTCTCGGCCGCCGCCGCCGCGCGCACCGCAGCGGCCAACACCGCAGGTATGTCTCTCGGCGCCGACGAACGCGACGACCTCGCGTCCGCCGGCGTCTTGCATGATGTTGCATCCCCCGCCTTTGGCAACATTTTGCCGGCTGCGCTTGCGACCGCGGCAGACGCACCGAGCGCCACCGCGACCGCAGACGCAGCCACGCAGCAGAGCACTGTGCCCCCCGCTGCCGCCCAACCCCCCCGGCGTGCGCACGTCCCCCCCGTGCCGCGCGCCCTCTCGCCACCGTCCGCGCTGCGGATTGGTGGCAAACGCCGACGCCTCAACGACGACGACGACGACAGTGGCGGTGACCTCGATGTGCTGATGCACGACGAGGACATCGCTGCACACGTGGATGCGCCTCCAGAGCCGCACCACAATGGCGCAGCAGCACCTGTGCCGACCGACCCCGCGACCGCGCGCCGCCGCCGCACGCGATGGGGACCCAGAGTGCTCGTGAATGTGACGCGGCCTCCGCGACGCACTCACACACGCTGGGGCCCTCCACTCCGACGCGACCACCAGCAAGCGAACCCCGAACCTACACCAGCGACCCTGGACCAGCTGCTGGTGGCCACGGCGGACAGTGCAGCGACGGCGAGCGTGACGGCTGCGACGACGACTGCGACGACGAGCCGACGACGCCGCAGGGGATCGAGAGCGCCGACCGCCGCACCGAGCGCGACCGCAGACGCGCCACGAACGACCACGCCGGCACCGCGCACAACAACGACGAGCGCGACGACTGCGACGTTGGAGCCCGACGGTGACGCGACTGAGCCGTGGGTCCTGCGCTTCGACGGCGCCTGCCGTCGGAACCCAGGCCCAGCCGGAGCGGGTGCGGCCCTCTTCGAGCCCAGTGGCACCGTGGTGTGGACGGCGTCGCACTTCCTCCCGGGCAGCGAGACCAACAACACAGCCGAGTACTCGGCGATGCTGCTCGGGGTGCGAAGCGCCATCCACCACGGCGCGACTCGCCTCCGCGTCGAGGGCGACAGCCACCTCGCGCTCTCGCAGGTGCGCGGCACCTTCGCGTGCACGAACCGGCGCCTGCGCAAGCTGCGCAACCGGGTGCAGGCGGCGCTGCGCGAGCTCGACGAGTACCGGCTCGTGCACATCGACCGGCAAGCGAACGCGCATGCCGACCGCCTCGCGAACCGCGCCCTCGACCTCCGCAAGACCAAGTTCGACTGTGGTCCCCACGTGACGGCCACCGACTCGTGTGTGCAGCCGGCGGAAATCCTGGGACCGACAGCCCACCCACCCAGCTCCGGCGACGATCGCGACGAGTCGATGCCGGGACCCGAGGAGCCAGCTGCGGACGACGAGACCGACGCCGACGTCGAAGCCGACATCGCGAGGCGCGACGGGGGCGAGATTTTCCCGACGCTCCAGATCGGCCCCGGCTCGGCGCCAACCCAGCAGCCGCGTCTCCGACTCCGCCAGCTCTCGGAGGACGAGTTCGACGCCGCAGCGCGCACGCTCGAGCGCTTCGCGAACGACATGGCGAGCAAGATTGCGGACGCCGACGACTGGCATTCCGGGGAGGGCTACATCAGCGCCATCCCTGTGCGCCTCCGTGAACTCCTCGCACCATTTGTGGTGCCGACCAGGAGCCCTCCACGGAATGCCAGATCCCGTCCAACGCGCCCGCAATCCCGCTCACCTCGTCCACCGCGAGTGACCAGGCACCAACGCGAGCACCGCCTCGACGAGGCGCTCGATAATCTGGCAGCCGTGCAGCGCTCGACACCGACCGACCAGCGCTCCATCCGCAACGCCCGGCGTCGAGTCGGTCGCATCCGCACGGCGCAAGCCAAGTCCGACCTCCGCCGCCAGTTCGCCACGAACGAGCGCGCCTGCGTCGAGAGCATCCTGCGCGCCGCCGCACCCGACGGCACCGATCCCTCAGCGAGTGCGCGCACGTGCCCCATCGACCGCGCGACGCTCCACCAGCACTTCGCGGGCACCAACGTCCCAGCGACGGAGTTCGACTACGACGCAGCGGACGGCGCCGACTTCCGAGCGACACTTGACGCGCTCCCAGCGGCGACGGAGGAGGCGGACGCGCTCACGGCAGGCCTCACGGTCGACGAGGTGGAAGACCAGCTCCAGCGCGCAGCAGCGGCATCCAGTCCAGGGCACGACGGCGTCGGCTACGACATTTTCAAGCGCTTCCGCACCCAACTCGTGCCGCTGCTGCATGCGACTTTCCAGTTCTGCTGGAGCCGACGCCGTGTGCCCGCGACGTGGAAGGTCGGCATCGTGCGCCTTCTGCACAAGAAGGGCGACACGATGCAGCCAAGCAACTGGAGGCCGATCTGCCTGCAAGCCGCGATCTACAAGCTGTACTCGGGCTTGCTGGCGCGTCGGCTCTCCTGCTGGCTCGAGGGCAACGGCCGCCTACCGATGGCGCAGAAGGGTTTTCGAGCCTTCAACGGGTGCCACGAACACAACTTCGTGAGCACCTCGTTGCTCGACCAGACGCGTCGGCTGCACCGCAAGCTGTACGTCGTCTGGTACGACCTCAAGAACGCGTTCGGCTCGCTGCCGCAGCAGCTCATGTGGCGTGTGCTCCGCCACCTCGGCGTCGAGACCGCCTTCATCGAGCGCTGCGGCAACATCTACGACGACTCGTTCTTCGTCGTAGCCAACGCCGCCGACGGCCCGACGGACCCAGTGAAGCAGGAGGTGGGCGTCTACCAAGGATGTCCGCTGAGCCCCCTCCTCTTCATCACTGCGCTCGTGCCACTCGTCAGGGCACTCGAGCAGCTCGACAACGTCGGAGTGCCACTCGCCGACGGTGTGCGCCCGTGCGTCACCGCCTACGCCGACGACCTCAAGATCTTCAGCGACAGCGCCGCCGGCATCCAGCGATGTCACGGCGTTGTCGCTAAATTCCTCGCGTGGACCGGGCTGCGCGCGAACCCGGCGAAGTGTGCGTTCCTGCCAGTGACGACGAACGCCCGCGGCAACCCGGTCCGAGACGACGCCACCCAGCTCCAGCTCCATGGCGAAGCCATCACCCAGCTGAGCCTGCAGGACAGCTACGCGTACCTAGGCGTGGGTGATGGCTTCGACCACGTGCGCCACCGCCTCCAGCTTGCACCCAAGCTCGCAGAGATCAAGCGGGAGACGGTGGCACTCATGCGCTCGGAGCTGGCGCCGTGGCAGATCGTGCGCGCACTGAAGACGTACATCTACCCCAAGGTAGAGTACGCACTTCGCCACCTGCGCCCTCTTCAGTCCCAGCTCCAAGGCTTCGACCGCACGGTGACCAAGGGACTGCGGCACCTGCTGCGCCTCCCCCAGTCCGCCACGAACGAATTCTTCTTCGCTCCAACGTCCAGTGGCGGACTGGGTCTGCAGCCCCTCGTGGAGATGCACGAGGCGCTGCAGATAGCGCACGCGTGGCAGATGCTCCACTCCAAGGACCCGGCCATCCGCGCCATCGCGCGCACGCAAGTCGCGCAGGTGGCCCGCCAGCGCTTCAAGCTCGACGAGGAGCACTGGCGCGGCGATGACAAGGGGGAAGAGCTCGTCCAGCTCTTCCTCAACTCCAAGCTCGCTGCGTCGCCGCACGCCACCGCCAAGCGCCGCAACGGTGACATCGCCTCGCTGTGGACGGACGTCCAGAGGCACCTGCGCGTGCTCTGTCTTGAGCTCACGCCCCGCGGCGACGGCAGCGACACAGGACGCCTGCACCTTCACGTGCCGCACCACCGCAACTGGCTCTGCCACAAAACGGTGTTGCGGCAGGTAAAGCTGCACATGAAGCTGGCCCACCTGGCCAAGTGGAAGGCCATGGTGGACCAAGGGAAGACAGTGCGCGTGCACGGCGGCGCCGGCGCGAAGTTCCTGTCGACTGGGGCGGGCCTAGGAGACAACGACTACTCCTTCGCCATTCGGGCCCGCCTCAACCAAGTCGACACGAACAGCGTGCTCAAGCGCAAGCGCCTTCGCGCCAACGCGACCTGCCGTACGCCGGACTGCTCGAGGGCCGAGACGCTGGCGCACGTTCTCAACCACTGTGCGCCAAACATGGACGCAATTCGCCAGCGTCACGACGACGCCCTCGAGCAAATCGGCGCAGCACTCAAGCGCGCGGTCGACCGCTCCCGTGGATCCCAGGAACTCCGACTGAACCAGACGGTCCCAGGATACACGGGAGCGGCGCTCCGACCGGACATCCAGGTCAGCAATCCAGCGGCCAAGACCTTGGTGATTGCCGACCTTGCGATCACCTTTGAAGACCAGCCGACCAGCCAGCAGACATCCTCGTCGCTCCAGCTCAGCCACGACCACAAGACACTCAAGTACCAACCTATTGTGGCTGAGCTGCAGCACAAGGGCTGGCGGGTTCAGACGGCGGCCATCATCTATGGATCGCTCGGCTCGGTTCACCCCAGCAACTTTGTGACTTACACAGAGAAGCTGGGGCTGCTCAAGCGTGAGGCTCGACGGCTAAACATCCAGCTGTCGAGCCATTGCATCAGAGCAAGCCACCGCATCTGGAACTGGCATTGCAGCCAGCACCGGATGCGGCAACAAAGCGGCACTGCCTCGCGAGCACCGCGCGGACCTGGGGGGGTCCCGCGGAGCACATCGCAGGCAGAGGCACGGTAAGCAGGTCATATTGACCGAAAGGGCACCATCCACGTAGGACACCGCCCTAGCAAACCCAGTTCAGTATATTGATACCCTCCACTTAGTGACATGCATATTCAAACCGATACATATTCGTTAGGAGAGGTTACTAACTGGTAATATATCAACATTTCTCTGTTCTAATCAGTGTGAAAACTGATTGCCGGGCGACAAACCCGGCTTTATTTTCACATTTATTTCTGAGCTCGGTCGGACTGCGAGCAGCTTGCTGCCTCGTCTCTGGCTCGGTTTCCCGGGGATTGCACCTTCCCCCGGCGAGGCCAACCCTCTATATTACGGTAGTTGTCTATTCCCTTGTTATCTTTACTGTGTTGTTTATATTTGCTACCCTTCTATTTCGCTATTGTTCTTTCTGCTCTTTCGGTAGTCGGAAACAGTACCTAATTAGACAGGCGCAGAGTAGACAGGCGGTAGTGTAACTTGCGTGTCAAAAAAAAAAAAAAAAAAAAAAAAAAAAAAAGAGGAAAGTCGACCCCACAAAAGAGCACTTTGCCACGCTTCTAGAGCGAACTAAAACAAAAGAAAAACACCAAAAGTAAGAAGACACGCAGGGCTACAAGAGAACACAAGGAATAGATAATTTCACCGTAATATATTAACAGTTGGTATGCGTCTCTACTGGCCCCGTTTCGAGACCCGCGACCGCGCGGACTCCATCGGGAGCAACGCCTCCACTGTCTCGTCCAGTCAGGGGTCGCTCGGCAGCGATGCCGGCTTCCTCCTAGACAGCGACGAGGACAGCGACGTCGAGGACGACCTCGACAACGACGAAGACCACCACCACCACGCTCACGAAGACCCGCCGCCGCCACCACCACCCCAAACCCGCGCCACGGTCACGGAGGTGCACCCGCACAGAGGACCACACTACGTGTGCACTCTGTGTGGGTTCAGCGCCCCCCACATGTTCGTGCTCGGCCGCCACCGCGCACTCGCACACGAGAATGACCACTTTGTGGACATCTTCACGTGCGAGTGTGCGTGCGACCGGCACTTTACCACCCGCGGTGCTGCTGCTAACCACGAACGTGGATGCAGCACCGCCCAGAACACTACCACACTTGGCCTTGCGCCACAGAATGATGGTCCTGACCCGGAGACAGCCGCGCCAAGCAGCATCCCCGAGCCAGGGCCATCCCCAACCACGATGTCCCCCCCTCGCCACGGTACCCGAGCGCACTTCAACGTGCACGAGTACCGTCGGCTACCAAACCGAGGGTGCCAAGAGGCGCCGCCTCGCCCCTCCCCTCCCCGATGACGAACGTCAGCAAGGTGCCAGTGTACCCCCCTCCCAGACGACGGTGTTCCTCACCGACCTGCTGACGCTCACCCGGTACCGAGTACACCAAGACAACGACGCCGCACACCCAGTCCCCCCTCCAGCGACGACAACGACAACAACCAACACTCAGGTAAGTATAGTGAACTCAAATGAAATGGTTATTAACTATGATTATTCCCCTACAGCGACGGTTTTCGGCCCCCAGACCGAAAACCCAACATACGAAAACGAGAATCCGAGCACCTACGAAGACGACGACGCATGGGCGGAGTCAACCGACAGTGCCCGAGCACAAATCGACATCCCTCCGGCCCAGACCAGCTTTTTTGACGAAGAAAACTCAAGTTTGGATGCGGCAATTGCGGTTTCTGGCCCTGGGACCGCCGTAACGGCTGATCTCAGGCCAGGAACTCCACGCACAACCACCGCAACATGTGAGATGACCCAGGACCCAGCTCCAATGACTGGTCTGAGTGCAGAACCGGCACTTTTGACCCAATTTGGGCCTGGTGCACCTACGAACCCAGCTCCAGCGACCAGCCCAAGTACGGAAAGTGCACTTTTGACCAGATTTGGTGCAAATGCAACCAGGGACCAAGCATCTGGTGCTAGTCCAGGGCCTGTGTCAGCTATTGCTGGTGGCACAGGAGCAAATGCAAGACCAGAACCGACCGAAAGTGCACTTCCGCGTGCGCGGCCACCCCGCGCGAACCTAACTACTGCTCGGAACAGTAGTTTGGGCCCCAGAAATGCAATTTCTGTGGGGGAAAGTGCAAATGCACGCACAACTACTGCTCCGAGCAGTAGTTTGAGCCATGAGAACGCTCCGCCCGTGCCAGAGAATGCTCTAGCACGTCCAACTACTGCTCGGAACAGTAGTTTGGGCCCCAGAAATGCAATTTCTGTGGGGGAAAGTGCAAATGCACGCACAACTACTGCTCCGAGCAGTAGTTTGAGCCATGAGAACGCTCCGCCCGTGCCAGAGAATGCTCTAGCACGTCCAACTACTGCTCGGAACAGTAGTTTGGGCCCCAGAAATGCAATTTCTGTGGGGGAAAGTGCAAATGCACGCACAACTACTGCTCCGAGCAGTAGTTTGAGCCATGAGAACGCTCCGCCCGTGCCAGAGAATGCTCTAGCACGTCCAACTACTGCTCGGAACAGTAGTTTGGGCCCCAGAAATGCAATTTCTGTGGGGGAAAGTGCAAATGCACGCACAACTACTGCTCCGAGCAGTAGTTTGAGCCATGAGAACGCTCCGCCCGTGCCAGAGAATGCTCTAGCACGTCCAACTACTGCTCGGAACAGTAGTTTGGGCCCCAGAAATGCAATTTCTGTGGGGGAAAGTGCAAATGCACGCACAACTACTGCTCCGAGCAGTAGTTTGAGCCATGAGAACGCTCCGCCCGTGCCAGAGAATGCTCTAGCACGTCCAACTACTGCTCGGAACAGTAGTTTGGGCCCCAGAAATGCAATTTCTGTGGGGGAAAGTGCAAATGCACGCACAACTACTGCTCCGAGCAGTAGTTTGAGCCATGAGAACGCTCCGCCCGTGCCAGAGAATGCTCTAGCACGTCCAACTACTGCTCGGAACAGTAGTTTGGGCCCCAGAAATGCAATTTCTGTGGGGGAAAGTGCAAATGCACGCACAACTACTGCTCCGAGCAGTAGTTTGAGCCATGAGAACGCTCCGCCCGTGCCAGAGAATGCTCTAGCACGTCCAACGACTGCTCGGAACAGTAGTTTGGGCCCCAGAAATGCAATTTCTGTGGGGGAAAGTGCAAATGCACGCACAACTACTGCTCCGAGCAGTAGTTTGAGCCATGAGAACGCTCCGCCGTGCCAGAGAATGCTCTAGCACGTCCAACTACTGCTCGGAACAGTAGTTTGGGCCCCAGAAATGCAATTTCTGTGGGGGAAAGTGCAAATGCACGCACAACTACTGCTCCGAGCAGTAGTTTGAGCCATGAGAACGCTCCGCCCGTGCCAGAGAATGCTCTAGCACGTCCAACTACTGCTCGGAACAGTAGTTTGGGCCCCAGAAATGCAATTTCTGCGGGGGAAAGTGCAAATACACGCACAACTACTGCTCCGAGCAGTAGTTTGAGCCATGAGAACGCTCCGCCCGTGCCAGAGAATGCTCTAGCACGTCCAACTACTGCTCGGAACAGTAGTTTGGGCCCCAGAAATGCAATTTCTGCGGGGGAAAGTGCAAATGCACGCACAACTACTGCTCCGAGCAGTAGTTTGAGCCATGAGAACGCTCCGCCCGTGCCAGAGAATGCTCTAGCACGTCCAACTACTGCTCGGAACAGTAGTTTGGGCCCCAGAAATGCAATTTTGGAGGCGGCTAGTACAGCGATGAGAACGAGGACTCAAGGAGAGCGAACCCTCACCGCGAACCCATTGAATTGGAGGTCAGACACGGTGCCAGCGGCCCGTCCTGACCGAAATGAGCGAGTTTTGACGGCGAGACCGTCTCGATGGCGATCCGCAACCACTCCTACGACGCCAACCACGACTGAAGCTATCAACGAGACCCCGGCGACCACGACAACGACCCAAGCGATCACGCCAGAAGCACCAGACGACGGCCGGCCATGGTTATTGAGATTTGATGGAGCATGTCCAGGAAATCCAGGGAAAGGAGGCGCTGGATCAGCCCTCTATGAACCTGGAGGAGCCATCCTCTGGACATGCCACCACTTTCTACCCGAGAACTTCAACACAAACAACACCGCCGAGTACACAGCGTTACTCGACGGCGTCCAGGCGGCCAAACGACATGGAGCAAGGCGACTCCGAGTGGAAGGGGATAGCATACTCGTCATCAGGCAGGTCCGAGGCATATATGCATGCGGCAATAAGCGTCTGAGAGCACTTAGAAACCGCATCCTCAGATGCCTACGGAGCCTCGACAGCTTCGAGCTCCACCACATCGACCGCAAGGCAAACACCCAAGCGGACGCACTCGCAAACCGTGCACTCGACCACGCCGCAACGAAATCGGTGTGCGCGGTGCACGGTGCTGGCGATGACCGATGCTGGACCCCGATCCAACGGAAGACGACCTCGCAGCGGCCAGACCCAGAGGCCACCGTCGATGAGGAAATGAAGGAAACCAGCGACGATGACGAAGAAGAAGTAGTGCGCCGTGATGAGGGAGAGGTGTACGCACCTGTACGACTGGAACCAGGCACGATCCCGGCAAAACGACCAAGACTGCAACTACGAGCGCTGAGTGAGAACGAGGATGAAAAGAGCCGAGCGATAATAGAGAGGTTCGCCAAGAAGATGGCCACCAAGATCACCGACTGTGAGGATTGGGAAACCGGAGAAGGATATATTACAGCACTTACTATGCAAATGTATGACCTACTCCAGGAGTACTCCACAACGAAGAAACCCCGATCAATGATGAAGACCAAGAAGAAAACCACAGCGACCAAGACGATGATGCGACCACCACGACCAAGCACACAGCACCGTGAAGCGCGACTTGAAGAAGCACTCGACGACCTGATCATCGCACAGCGGGCTGAACCCAGCCAACAAGGACGCATCCAAAAAGCACGTCGGCGGGTGGGCCGAGTGAAAGCGGCAATCCTGAGATCAAAGCTCCGGCTCAAATTTGAGCAAAAAGAAAAAGAGTGCGTACAGGAACTCCTCCGAGGAGTGAACGAGGACGTCACTGAGGGTCCAATGGAAGACACCACCTGTCCCATCGGCAGGGAGGACCTGTACGCATTCTTCCAAGGCGTCAACACACCGAACATGGTGTTTGACTTTGACAGCGATGTAGGAGCACCGTTCCGAGCGGTGCTCCAGCGGCTGCCACCCCCGGAGCAGGTCCGAGAGGCATTAACCGATGACCTCACGATAGATGAGATCGAGGACCAACTCCAGATCGTGAACGGTGCCTCCAGCCCCGGACTGGATGGCATCGGCCACGATGTATATAAGCACTTCCGGCTCCAGTTGCTACCCGCACTCCACGCAGCCTTCAGCTTCTGCTGGAAGCACAAAAAGGTCCCCACTGCGTGGAAAGTGGGCACGGTCAGGCTCCTATACAAAAAGGGAGACCCGAACCAACCCAGCAACTGGAGACCGATATGCTTGCAACAATGCATCTACAAGCTCTACTCAGGCATCCTTGCGAAGAGATTCACTCGTTGGATGGACACCAACGAGCGATTCTCACTAGCGCAGAAGGGATTCAGAGCATTCAATGGATGCCACGAACACAACTTCCTGAGCACCTCGCTCCTCGACCAAACGAGACGGATGCACAGGAAGTTGTACAACGTGTGGTATGACCTGAAGAATGCCTTCGGGTCCCTGCCACAGGAGCTCATGTGGCGAGTCCTCGGGATGCTCCGAGTCGATGCTGCTTTCATCGAGCGCGCTCAGAACATCTACGAGGACTCCCACTTTGTCGTGAACAACGCCCACGATGGCCCCACGGACCCCATCCGCCAGGAGATCGGCGTGTACCAGGGTTGCCCGCTCAGTCCGTACCTCTTCATTGCGGCCCTGATACCGCTGCTCCGAGGGCTCCAGGAGCTACCTGGCGTGGGAGTGCCGCTCGCGGAGAACTTCAGACCATGTGTCTCGGCGTACGCCGACGACATCAAGATCTTCAGTGACTCCGCGAGCGGCATCAGGTCAGCGCACCAACTAGTGGAACGCTTCCTGAAATGGACCACGATGCGAGCCAACCCGTCCAAGTGCGCTCTGCTGGCGGTAACCACGAACTCCCGTGGGAACCCTGAGCTCGACACCGAGCTCCAGCTGCATCTGGACGGCACCCCGATACCCAGGCTCACTCTCAGCGACAGCTATGCATACCTAGGTATCGGGGATGGCTTTGACCACATCCAGCGCAGGTTTGCCTTGGTGCCAAAGCTGGGGGAGTTGAAAAAGAACGTGGTGGCACTCCTCCGCTCACCTTTGGCACCATGGCAGATCCTGAAGGCAGTGAAGACGTACATCTACCCCCAGGTAGAATACGCGCTCCGCCATCTCAGGCCCCTGCACTCCCAACTCCAGGGTTTCGACCGCGTACTGAGCAAGGGTCTGAGGCACCTCCTCCGCCTACCCAGCTCCGCCACCACAGCGTTCATGTACGCACCGACATCCCATGGAGGCCTGGGGCTACTGCCACTCACCGAGCTCCATGCAGCACTGCAGATAGCTCATGGGTGGCAGATGCTCCACTCCAAAGACCACACCATCCAGGCGGTGGCGCGCACGCAGATCACGCAGATCATACGAAAGCGCTACCGGCTGGATGAAGAGTACTGGAAGGAGCGCACCGAGGAAGCCATCCAACGCTTCCTCAACTCCGACCTGGACTCATCGCTCACGAACATCAGGAAGCGAAGGAACGGCGACATCGGCTCGCTCTGGACAGACATCCAGCGCCACCTGGCCACACACCAGCTCCGACTAGCCGATGTCGTCGACCCCAGCTCCGGCGAGCGACAGTGGCTCCAATTGAAGACCCCGAGCTCCAGGGACTGGCTCGAGCACACCACCGTGCTCAGACAGGTCAAGCTCCACATGAAGAATGCACACCTAAACAGGTGGAAGGAGATGTCGGACCAAGGACGCACGGTGCGAGCTCAGGGCGGTCCCGGGAGCTCATTCCTCACGCGTGGCACCGGCATGTGGGACAATGACTATGTCTTTGCAGTCCAAGCGCGCCTCAATCAGCTGGACACCAGGTCGGTGCTCAAGCGGAAAAGGGTGCGTACGAACGCCACATGCCGGTACGCTGAGTGCCGGAGCACGGAGACACTAGCCCACGTGCTGAACCACTGCCCCGGCACCAGCGACGCGGTGACCAAGCGCCACGACTCCGCGTTGAAGCTGATTACCGACACACTCCAGCCCCGAGTGCTCCGATCGCAGGAGCGACTCCAACTCCGAGTCAACGAGACGGTCGAAGGTATGGCAGGTCAGCTCCGGCCAGACCTCCAGCTCTTCGACACCAGGAGCAAGACGGTGGTGGTCGCCGACCTGGCGATCACCTACGAAGACCACCAGCAGGACGGACCCGAGTTCTCCAGCCTAGCGGCCTCAGCCCAGCGCAAGATTGAGAAGTACCAACCCATCAAGGTGCATTTGATGCAGCAAGGATGGACGGTACACCTATCTGCACTGGTGTACGGCTCGCTCGGCTCGGTGCTACCTGGGAACTTCAAGGTATACACCGAGGAGCTCGGGCTCCTGAAGAAGGATGCCAGGCGGCTCAACACCACCATCTCGACCGAAGCGATCAAGGCGAGCCGCCGCATCTGGAACCTCCACTGCGCCCTACACCGAGGGCCAACCCGACGTGTGGAAACGCAAACGACGACGCATCCAGATCCAGTCCAGATCCAGACTCCAGACCGACGACTCCAGGCCAGTCCTGCTCAACTCCAACATGATCCAGCACCAGAACGCCGGCCCCAACCCACGGACACCCGGGCACCAGCCCCGGAGCAGCGAAAACGACGCGTGCGAATCACGGCACCGGCACCGGAGCAACAACAGGGAGATCGGCCAGCCACGAACTCGGCACCAGACGAACGGCAGCGACACCAGACGCTCCATCACCGGCATCCAGCACCTCCAGGACGACAACCCGAGCTCCAACACCGACTCCCGCCCGTGCGGAACCAACCCAACCAGCCCCGGCACCGGCGCCCGACGCTCCGAGGTGGAGCTCCGGTGCACCGAGCTCCAGCGACCGAAACGACGCGACCGACACCGGAACTTCAACGCGGGCAACCAAGCGGCACCGGAACGCAAGTGAGACGGTCCACACTGTCCACGAGCATAGCCGGGACAGCAGCAGGGCCCAGATCAGCACCAGCTCCGACCAGAGGGGGGACAGACGGAGAAGCACGGAGGCCCACGCCTCCGGCGCGCGCAGGCAGATCGACAAGCGACCCCACAGCCACCCGACGACCCCGAAGCGCATTCAGTGCGACAGCCGGGGCACCAGCGACACGACAACCCCGACGCGCATACAGTGCGACAGCCGGGACACCAGCGACACGACCGGCCCGACGCGCATACAGTGCGACAGCCGGGACACCAGCGACACGACCGGCCCGACGCACATTCAGTGCGACAGCCGGGACACCAGAGGCGCCGACACGTGGTCCGGGGGGACCCACCGGCACCAACCAGAGCGTGTAGTGACTACACATCAAAAGGACATCGTGCGAACCCAGCCTCCCCAAGGCTACCAGGGCATCACCCACGTAGGGAACGGCCCTCCAAACCCAAGAGACGCAACATGGTCACAATGAGGTAACCTCTTTATACCTGATAACCTCTTTATTTGATCGTTAATTGGTAAATATACATTCTTTCTCTGTTCTAATCAGTGTGAAAACTGATTGCCGGGCGACAAACCCGGCTTTATTTTCACATTTATTTCTGAGCTCGGTCGGACTGCGAGCAGCTTGCTGCCTCGTCTCTGGCTCGGTTTCCCGGGGATTGCACCTTCCCCCGGCGAGGCCAACCCTCTATATTACGGTAGTTGTCTATTCCCTTGTTATCTTTACTGTGTTGTTTATATTTGCTACCCTTCTATTTCGCTATTGTTCTTTCTGCTCTTTCGGTAGTCGGAAACAGTACCTAATTAGACAGGCGCAGAGTAGACAGGCGGTAGTGTAACTTGCGTGTCAAAAAAAAAAAAAGAAGAAAAAAAAAAAAAAAAAAAAAAAAAAAAAAAAAAAAGAGGAAAGTCGACCCCACAAAAGAGCACTTTGCCACGCTTCTAGAGCGAACTAAAACAAAAGAAAAACATCAAAAGTAAGAAGACACGCAGGGCTACAAGAGAACACAAGGAATAGATAATTTCACCGTAATATATTAACAGTTGGTATGCGTCTCTACTGGCCCCGTTTCGAGACCCGCGACCGCGCGGACTCCATCGGGAGCAACGCCTCCACTGTCTCGTCCAGTCAGGGGTCGCTCGGCAGCGATGCCGGCTTCCTCCTAGACAGCGACGAGGACAGCGACGTCGAGGACGACCTCGACAACGACGAAGACCACCACCACCACGCTCACGAAGACCCGCCGCCGCCACCACCACCCCAAACCCGCGCCACGGTCACGGAGGTGCACCCGCACAGAGGACCACACTACGTGTGCACTCTGTGTGGGTTCAGCGCCCCCCACATGTTCGTGCTCGGCCGCCACCGCGCACTCGCACACGAGAATGACCACTTTGTGGACATCTTCACGTGCGAGTGTGCGTGCGACCGGCACTTTACCACCCGCGGTGCTGCTGCTAACCACGAACGTGGATGCAGCACCGCCCAGAACACTACCACACTTGGCCTTGCGCCACAGAATGATGGTCCTGACCCGGAGACAGCCGCGCCAAGCAGCATCCCCGAGCCAGGGCCATCCCCAACCACGATGTCCCCCCCCGCCACGGTACCCGAGCGCACTTCAACGTGCACGAGTACCGTCGGCTACCAAACCGAGGGTGCCAAGAGGCGCCGCCTCGCCCCTCCCCTCCCCGATGACGAACGTCAGCAAGGTGCCAGTGTACCCCCCTCCCAGACGACGGTGTTCCTCACCGACCTGCTGACGCTCACCCGGTACCGAGTACACCAAGACAACGACGCCGCACACCCAGTCCCCCCTCCAGCGACGACAACGACAACAACCAACACTCAGGTAAGTATAGTGAACTCAAATGAAATGGTTATTAACTATGATTATTCCCCTACAGCGACGGTTTTCGGCCCCCAGACCGAAAACCCAACATACGAAAACGAGAATCCGAGCACCTACGAAGACGACGACGCATGGGCGGAGTCAACCGACAGTGCCCGAGCACAAATCGACATCCCTCCGGCCCAGACCAGCTTTTTTGACGAAGAAAACTCAAGTTTGGATGCGGCAATTGCGGTTTCTGGCCCTGGGACCGCCGTAACGGCTGATCTCAGGCCAGGAACTCCACGCACAACCACCGCAACATGTGAGATGACCCAGGACCCAGCTCCAATGACTGGTCTGAGTGCAGAACCGGCACTTTTGACCCAATTTGGACCTGGTGCACCTACGAACCCAGCTCCAGCGACCAGCCCAAGTACGGAAAGTGCACTTTTGACCAGATTTGGTGCAAATGCAACCAGGGACCAAGCATCTGGTGCTAGTCCAGGGCCTGTGTCAGCTATTGCTGGTGGCACAGGAGCAAATGCAAGACCAGAACCGACCGAAAGTGCACTTCCGCGTGCGCGGCCACCCCGCGCGAACCTAACTACTGCTCGGAACAGTAGTTTGGGCCCCAGAAATGCAATTTCTGTGGGGGAAAGTGCAAATGCACGCACAACTACTGCTCCGAGCAGTAGTTTGAGCCATGAGAACGCTCCGCCCGTGCCAGAGAATGCTCTAGCACGTCCAACTACTGCTCGGAACAGTAGTTTGGGCCCCAGAAATGCAATTTCTGCGGGGGAAAGTGCAAATGCACGCACAACTACTGCTCCGAGCAGTAGTTTGAGCCATGAGAACGCTCCGCCCGTGCCAGAGAATGCTCTAGCACGTCCAACTACTGCTCGGAACAGTAGTTTGGGCCCCAGAAATGCAATTTCTGTGGGGGAAAGTGCAAATGCACGCACAACTACTGCTCCGAGCAGTAGTTTGAGCCATGAGAACGCTCCGCCCGTGCCAGAGAATGCTCTAGCACGTCCAACTACTGCTCGGAACAGTAGTTTGGGCCCCAGAAATGCAATTTCTGTGGGGGAAAGTGCAAATGCACGCACAACTACTGCTCCGAGCAGTAGTTTGAGCCATGAGAACGCTCCGCCCGTGCCAGAGAATGCTCTAGCACGTCCAACTACTGCTCGGAACAGTAGTTTGGGCCCCAGAAATGCAATTTTGGAGGCGGCTAGTACAGCGATGAGAACGAGGACTCAAGGAGAGCGAACCCTCACCGCGAACCCATTGAATTGGAGGTCAGACACGGTGCCAGCGGCCCGTCCTGACCGAAATGAGCGAGTTTTGACGGCGAGACCGTCTCGATGGCGATCCGCAACCACTCCTACGACGCCAACCACGACTGAAGCTATCAACGAGACCCCGGCGACCACGACAACGACCCAAGCGATCACGCCAGAAGCACCAGACGACGGCCGGCCATGGTTATTGAGATTTGATGGAGCATGTCCAGGAAATCCAGGGAAAGGAGGCGCTGGATCAGCCCTCTATGAACCCGGAGGAGCCATCCTCTGGACATGCCACCACTTTCTACCCGAGAACTTCAACACAAACAACACCGCCGAGTACACAGCGTTACTCGACGGCGTCCAGGCGGCCAAACGACATGGAGCAAGGCGACTCCGAGTGGAAGGGGATAGCATACTCGTCATCAGGCAGGTCCGAGGCATATATGCATGCGGCAATAAGCGTCTGAGAGCACTTAGAAACCGCATCCTCGGATGCCTACGGAGCCTCGACAGCTTCGAGCTCCACCACATCGACCGCAAGGCAAACACCCAAGCGGACGCACTCGCAAACCGTGCACTCGACCACGCCGCAACGAAATCGGTGTGCGCGGTGCACGGTGCTGGCGATGACCGATGCTGGACCCCGATCCAACGGAAGACGACCTCGCAGCGGCCAGACCCAGAAGCCACCGTCGATGAGGAAATGAAGGAAACCAGCGACGATGACGAAGAAGAAGTAGTGCGCCGTGATGAGGGAGAGGTGTACGTACCTGTACGACTGGAACCAGGCACGATTCCGGCAAAACGACCAAGACTGCAACTACGAGCGCTGAGTGAGAACGAGGATGAAAAGAGCCGAGCGATAATAGAGAGGTTCGCCAAGAAGATGGCCACCAAGATCACCGACTGTGAGGATTGGGAAACCGGAGAAGGATATATTACAGCACTTACTATGCAAATGTATGACCTACTCCAGGAGTACTCCACAACGAAGAAACCCCGATCAATGATGAAGACCAAGAAGAAAACCACAGCGACCAAGACGATGATGCGACCACCACGACCAAGCACACAGCACCGTGAAGCGCGACTTGAAGAAGCACTCGACGACCTGATCATCGCACAGCGGGCTGAACCCAGCCAACAAGGACGCATCCAAAAAGCACGTCGGCGGGTGGGCCGAGTGAAAGTGGCAATCCTGAGATCAAAGCTCCGGCTCAAATTTGAGCAAAAAGAAAAAGAGTGCGTACAGGAACTCCTCCGAGGAGTGAACGAGGACGTCACTGAGGGTCCAATGGAAGACACCACCTGTCCCATCGGCAGGGAGGACCTGTACGCATTCTTCCAAGGCGTCAACACACCGAACATGGTGTTTGACTTTGACAGCGATGTAGGAGCACCGTTCCGAGCGGTGCTCCAGCGGCTGCCACCCCCGGAGCAGGTACGAGAGGCATTAACCGATGACCTCACGATAGATGAGATCGAGGACCAACTCCAGATCGTGAACGGTGCCTCCAGCCCCGGACTGGATGGCATCGGCCACGATGTATATAAGCACTTCCGGCTCCAGTTGCTACCCGCACTCCACGCAGCCTTCAGCTTCTGCTGGAAGCACAGAAAGGTCCCCACTGCGTGGAAAGTGGGCACGGTCAGGCTCCTATACAAAAAGGGAGACCCGAACCAACCCAGCAACTGGAGACCGATATGCTTGCAACAATGCATCTACAAGCTCTACTCAGGCATCCTTGCGAAGAGATTCACTCGTTGGATGGACACCAACGAGCGATTCTCACTAGCGCAGAAGGGATTCAGAGCATTCAATGGATGCCACGAACACAACTTCCTGAGCACCTCGCTCCTCGACCAAACGAGACGGATGCACAGGAAGTTGTACAACGTGTGGTATGACCTGAAGAATGCCTTCGGGTCCCTGCCACAGGAGCTCATGTGGCGAGTCCTCGGGATGCTCCGAGTCGATGCTGCTTTCATCGAGCGCGCTCAGAACATCTACGAGGACTCCCACTTTGTCGTGAACAACGCCCACGATGGCCCCACGGACCCCATCCGCCAGGAGATCGGCGTGTACCAGGGTTGCCCGCTCAGTCCGTACCTCTTCATTGCGGCCCTGATACCGCTGCTCCGAGGGCTCCAGGAGCTACCTGGCGTGGGAGTGCCGCTCGCGGAGAACTTCAGACCATGTGTCTCGGCGTACGCCGACGACATCAAGATCTTCAGTGACTCCGCGAGCGGCATCAGGTCAGCGCACCAACTAGTGGAACGCTTCCTGAAATGGACCACGATGCGAGCCAACCCGTCCAAGTGCGCTCTGCTGGCGGTAACCACGAACTCCCGTGGGAACCCTGAGCTCGACACCGAGCTCCAGCTGCATCTGGACGGCACCCCGATACCCAGGCTCACTCTCAGCGACAGCTATGCATACCTAGGTATCGGGGATGGCTTTGACCACATCCAGCGCAGGTTTGCCTTGGTGCCAAAGCTGGGGGAGTTGAAAAAGAACGTGGTGGCACTCCTCCGCTCACCTTTGGCACCATGGCAGATCCTGAAGGCAGTGAAGACGTACATCTACCCCCAGGTAGAATACGCGCTCCGCCATCTCAGGCCCCTGCACTCCCAACTCCAGGGTTTCGACCGCGTACTGAGCAAGGGTCTGAGGCACCTCCTCCGCCTACCCAGCTCCGCCACCACAGCGTTCATGTACGCACCGACATCCCATGGAGGCCTGGGGCTACTGCCACTCACCGAGCTCCATGCAGCACTGCAGATAGCTCATGGGTGGCAGATGCTCCACTCCAAAGACCACACCATCCAGGCGGTGGCGCGCACGCAGATCACGCAGATCATACGAAAGCGCTACCGGCTGGATGAAGAGTACTGGAAGGAGCGCACCGAGGAAGCCATCCAGCGCTTCCTCAACTCCGACCTGGACTCATCGCTCACGAACATCAGGAAGCGAAGGAACGGCGACATCGGCTCGCTCTGGACAGACATCCAGCGCCACCTGGCCACACACCAGCTCCGACTAGCCGATGTCGTCGACCCCAGCTCCGGCGAGCGACAGTGGTTCCAATTGAAGACCCCGAGCTCCAGGGACTGGCTCGAGCACACCACCGTGCTCCGACAGGTCAAGCTCCACATGAAGAATGCACACCTAAACAGGTGGAAGGAGATGTCGGACCAAGGACGCACGGTGCGAGCTCAGGGCGGTCCCGGGAGCTCATTCCTCACGCGTGGCACCGGCATGTGGGACAATGACTATGTCTTTGCAGTCCAAGCGCGCCTCAATCAGCTGGACACCAGGTCGGTGCTCAAGCGGAAAAGGGTGCGTACGAACGCCACATGCCGGTACGCTGAGTGCCGGAGCACGGAGACACTAGCCCACGTGCTGAACCACTGCCCCGGCACCAGCGACGCGGTGACCAAGCGCCACGACTCCGCGTTGAAGCTGATTACCGACACACTCCAGCCCCGAGTGCTCCGATCGCAGGAGCGACTCCAACTCCGAGTCAACCAGACGGTCGAAGGTATGGCAGGTCAGCTCCGGCCAGACCTCCAGCTCTTCGACACCAGGAGCAAGACGGTGGTGGTCGCCGACCTGGCGATCACCTACGAAGACCACCAGCAGGACGGACCCGAGTTTTCCAGCCTAGCGGCCTCAGCCCAGCGCAAGATTGAGAAGTACCAACCCATCAAGGCGCATTTGATGCAGCAAGGATGGACGGTACACCTATCTGCACTGGTGTACGGCTCGCTCGGCTCGGTGCTACCTGGGAACTTCAAGGTATACACCGAGGAGCTCGGGCTCCTGAAGAAGGATGCCAGGCGGCTCGACACCACCATCTCGACCGAAGCGATCAAGGCGAGCCGCCGCATCTGGAACCTCCACTGCGCCCTACACCGAGGGCCAACCCGACGTGCGGAGACGCAAGCGACGACGCATCCAGATCCAGTCCAGATCCAGACTCCAGACCGACGACTCCAGGCCAGTCCTGCTCAACTCCAACATGATCCAGCACCAGAACGCCGGCCCCAACCCACGGACACCCGGGCACCAGCCCCGGAGCAGCGAAAACGACGCGTGCGAATCACGGCACCGGCACCGGAGCAACAACAGGGAGATCGGCCAGCCACGAACTCGGCACCAGACGAACGGCAGCGACACCAGACGCTCCATCACCGGCATCCAGCACCTCCAGGACGACAACCCGAGCTCCAACACCGACTCCCGCCCGTGCGGAACCAACCCAACCAGCCCCGGCACCGGCGCCCGACGCTCCGAGGTGGAGCTCCGGTGCACCGAGCTCCAGCGACCGAAACGACGCGACCGACACCGGAACTTCAACGCGGGCAACCAAGCGGCACCGGAACGCAAGTGAGACGGTCCACACTGCCCACGAGCATAGCCGGGACAGCAGCAGGGCCCAGATCAGCACCAGCTCCGACCAGAGGGGGGACAGACGGAGAAGCACGGAGGCCCACGCCTCCGGCGCGCGCAGGCAGATCGACAAGCGACCCCACAGCCACCCGACGACCCCGAAGCGCATTCAGTGCGACAGCCGGGGCACCAGCGACACGACAACCCCGACGCGCATACAGTGCGACAGCCGGGACACCAGCGACACGACCGGCCCGACGCGCATACAGTGCGACAGCCGGGACACCAGCGACACGACCGGCCCGACGCACATTCAGTGCGACAGCCGGGACACCAGAGGCGCCGACACGTGGTCCGGGGGGACCCACCGGCACCAACCAGAGCGTGTAGTGACTACACATCAAAAGGACATCGTGCGAACCCAGCCTCCCCAAGGCTACCAGGGCATCACCCACGTAGGGAACGGCCCTCCAAACCCAAGAGACGCAACATGGTCACAATGAGGTAACCTCTTTATACCTGATAACCTCTTTATTTGATCGTTAATTGGTAAATATACATTCTTTCTCTGTTCTAATCAGTGTGAAAACTGATTGCCGGGCGACAAACCCGGTTTTATTTTCACATTCATTTTTGAGGGTGTCGCCTGGCAGAGCAGCTTGCTGTGAGCCTGCGACCGGTCTCCCGGGGATTGCACTCTCCCCCGGCGAGGCCCACTACACTTGACTCTTTCTACTTTCCGACTTCCTCCCATCCCTCTCTCTCCGCGCACACTCTCTCTTTCTTCTAATTTTAGTCTCGTACTGAATTTAGTTAGTTTAGAGAGGATGCGCTTCTTCTGGCCGCTGCGCGACCGCTCCCCGTCCACGGACAGCGAGTGCTCCACAGCCAGTCAGAGCAGCCTCGCCAGCGACGCGTCTTTTTATAGCGCAGCTGGCGGGGAGGAGATGAGCACCGCGCCCTCTCGCCCAGCGGACCCGATAGTGGACCTCCGAGGGGATCCGCCAGCGGATCCACTGGGGGATCCACCAGAGGATCCGCTGGGGGACCAGCCGCCCATGCCGTGCTTCACGTTTGGAGCCGGCTGGGAGCCGCAAGACCCCCTCCGAGTCGCCGCGGGAGGTGCAAGCTTCCCGGGCCCCCAGCCACCCCCAGGCGCTGCAACTTCGGGCACGGGTGCGCAACCTGCTGCGCCCATTGCACCTCAACGTGCTGCGGCGCGGACGACCTCTGGCAGAAATGACAGAATCGCGCCGTCCTCCGCGCCGCAGCTCGTTTTTGACATCGAAGCGCCGTCCGCCCGATCCGCTCCGGGCGGACGGGTCCAAGATCCGAGCGGACGCGCCCTCCCCCCAGCTTTTCTCGGTCTCCCACTGACCGAGAACCGAGCTGATGGCGCTGCCCCAACAGCAGCGCCTCGAGCCCCGACGCCAGCCGAAGCCCCCCTCGACCGCGCCAGCCACACTGGCTCGCTCCGACCACCAGCGACTCTCCCGCCGACCGCCGCCGACTCCCTCGCCGACTGCGCGCCCCCCGCTCTCCCTGACCCCCCTTGTGCTCGCCCAGAACGAGGCGAATCGCTCGCCGATGGGCGAGCACCCGATCTCGCCACCGAGCGTGACGAGATTCCAGCACCAGCGCCACCGTCTTCCCCCCGTGAACTCTTGCAGCCGCTCAACGGCAGCTCCCAAGACGTGGCGCTGGCGGTGTACGCGCACAACGCCGCGCTCTTTGAGTGCACGTTGTGTGCGCACACCGCGCGGGATCTCGCCGCGCTCCAACAGCATCGGCGCTCCGCGCACCGCAACACCCGCTTCGTGGACCACTTCCACAGCGGGTGCGCGTGCGGCGTGAGCTTTTTCTCGCGTGCGGCGGCGACCAAGCACGCGCGCGAATGTCCAGAGAGCGCGCTCTCGGCCGCCGCCGCCGCGCGCACCGCAGCGGCCAACACCGCAGGTATGTCTCTCGGCGCCGACGAACGCGACGACCTCGCGTCCGCCGGCGTCTTGCATGATGTTGCATCCCCCGCCTTTGGCAGCATTTTGCCGGCTGCGCTTGCGACCGCGGCAGACGCACCGAGCGCCACCGCGACCGCAGACGCAGCCACGCAGCAGAGCACTGTGCCCCCCGCTGCCGCCCAACCCCCCCGGCGTGCGCACGTCCCCCCCGTGCCGCGCGCCCTCTCGCCACCGTCCGCGCTGCGGATTGGTGGCAAACGCCGACGCCTCAACGGCGACGACGACGACAGCGGCGGTGACCTCGATGTGCTGATGCACGACGAGGACATCGCTGCACACGTGGAGGCGCTCCCAGAGCCGCACCACAACGGCGCAGCAGCACCTGCGCCGACCGACCCCGCGACCACGCGCCGCCGCCACACGCGATGGGGACCCAGAGTGCTCGTGAACGTGGCGCGCCTTCCGCGCCGCACTCACACACGCTGGGGCCCACCACTCCACCGCGACCACCAGCATGCAGCAAACATGGAGAACTCGAACCAGCTGCGGGTGGCCGCGGCGGAGGACGCAGCGACAGCGCGGAACGCGAGCGCAACAGCAGCAGCGACAGCGACGACCGCGCCAACGCGCCAACGACGACGCAGACGACCGACACCAGCGACGAGCGCGGCAACCGCGACAACCACGACGACACGCGAACCGACGCCGAGTACGACAACAAGCACCAGAGACGCGCCGACGCGCCAACGACGCCGCGGACGATCGAGAGCGGCGACAACAACGACGAGCGCGCCGACTGCGAACACGAGCGCGGCGACGGCGACACCTGCGACGACGACACGCGCGACACCTGCGAGCGCGACAACGACAGCAACGACTCGAACCAAGGCACCGGGTCCGACGGCAACAGCGACGGCCACAGCTCCGACGGCGACACCATCGGACGCAACCTGGACCCTGCGATTTGACGGCGCATGCCGCCACAACCCAGGGCCAGGCGGAGCTGGCGCAGCGCTGTTCGCCCCCGACGGAGCCGTGGTATGGACTTGCGTCCACTACATGCCCGGCACCGAGACGAACAACACGGCCGAGTACACGGCCATGCTGACGGGTGTCGAGAGCGCAGTGCAGCACGGCGCCACGAGCCTGCGCGTGGAAGGCGACAGCCACCTTGTGCTGTCGCAGGCACGCGGCACGTTCGCCTGCGCGAACAAACGCCTGCGCGGCCTGCGCAACCGCGTCCGCGCGGCACTGCGGCGCATCGAGTGCACGCGGCTGGTGCACATCGACCGGCAGGCCAACGCGCACGCCGACCGCCTCGCCAACCGCGCGCTCGACACCAAGCGCACCAAGACTCAGTGCGCGCAGCACTGTGAGGGCGATGAGCGCTGCTACCACCCTGAGCGGCCCCTGGCGTCCCGCAGCGAACGGCCGGCACCCGAGCAACAGCGCAGCGACCACGGCGACTCCGCCCACGACCACGCCGACAACGACGTGGACATGGAAGCGGACGAGGCCGACGCCGCGACAGCAGCGCGCAATGAAGGCGAGCTCTTTCCGGCCATGCCGCTCAGCGCGGACGCGTTCCCTGCCCGGCAGCCGCGACTGCGCCTCCGTCAGCTCAGCGACGAGGAATTCGACGCAGCCGCGGCGGCCGTGGAGCAGATGGCGCAGATCTGGGCGTGCCGCATTGACGACGCCCCAGATTGGGACACGGGCGAAGGGTACATCCAGGCCCTACCCACCCAGCTCCGCGCCGCGCTCCAGCAGTACAGCGTCCCCCCGCCCGTCCAGCCGCCAGCGCGCCGCACCCGTGCGCCGCCCAAGCCAGCCCGACCGTCGCGCACTGCGCACGACCACCGCGAGCAGCGTCTCGACGAGGCGCTCGACGACCTCGCGGCAGTGCAGCAGCGCGCCGCGCCCGACCGCCAGCAAATCAAGAAGGCGCGGCGGCGGGTGGCGAGGATCCGGGCGGCGCTCGAGACCCAGCGCGTGCGCCAGCAGTTTGGGACGCGCGAACGCGAGTGCGTCGAGGCCATCCTCGCGCGCGCGCATCCAGACGCGACGGCACCGTCGCCGGCCACGTGCCCGCTGCCGAGCGAGACGCTCCAGCAACACTTTACGGGCACGTGCACGCCGGCGACGACCTTTGACTACGACGCCGCTGAGGGCGCCAAGTTCCGCGACTCGATCCGACCGTCGGCCACGACCGAGGAACACGACGCCGACGCACTGTGCGACGCGCCGACGGTCGACGAGGTCGAGGACCAGCTCAAACGCGCGAAGGCGGCGACGAGCCCCGGCCACGATGGCATCGGGTACGACGTGCTCAAGCGTTTCGCAACGCAAATCGCGCCGATGCTCGCCGCCGCCTTCGCGTTCTGCTGGCGCCACCAGCGCGTACCGGCCGTGTGGAAGGTCGGCAACGTCCGCTTGATCCACAAGAAGGGAGACGCTGTCGACCCATCCAACTGGCGGCCGATTTGCCTCCAGCCCACCGTGTACAAACTTTACACCGGGCTGCTCGCGCAGCGCCTGTCACGATGGCTGGAGGCAAACGGCCGCCTGCCGATGACGCAGAAGGGGTTTCGGCCATTCAACGGGTGCCACGAGAACAATTTCGTGAGCACCACGTTGCTGGACCAGACCCGGCGCCTGCACCGCAAGTTGTACCTCGTCTGGTACGACTTGCGGGACGCGTTCGGCTCGCTGCCGCAGCAGCTTATGTGGAGCGTGCTGGCAGACATGGGCGCGGCACCAGAGTTTGTGCAGCGCTGCCGCACGCTCTACGCGGACGCGTCCTTCACCATCACCAACGCCGCGGACGGCACCACACAGCCGATCCGTCGCGAGGTGGGGGTGTTCCAAGGCTGTCCGCTGAGCCCACTTCTCTTCATCACCGCGCTCGCACCGCTGCAACGCGTGCTCGAGCGGCTTGATGGCGTCGGCGTTGCGCTCGCGGACGGCGTGCGACCGTGCTGCGCAGCGTACGCCGACGACATTAAGGTTTACTGTGACAGCGCCGACGGCATCCGCCGGTGCCACGACGCTGTCACACAATTCTTGTCGTGGACGGGGTTGCGTGCGAACCCAAAGAAATGCGCAGCCCTCGGAGTCACAACGAATGCGCGTGGCAACCCCGTCCTCGACAAGACTCTCCAGCTCGCCGTGGACGACGAAGCCATCCCCACGCTCGGGCTACATGAGTCCTACGCGTACCTCGGCGTGGGTGATGGCTTCGACCACGTGCGCCACCGCCTCCAGCTCGAACCCAAGCTCAAGCAGCTCAAGCTGGAGGCGGTGGCGCTACTGCGATCGGAGCTGGCGCCATGGCAGATTCTCAAGGCGCTCAAGGTATACATCTACCCGAAGGTAGAGTACGCCTTGCGGCACCTACGCCCGCTCCGATCGCAGCTCGAAGGCTTCGACCGAGCAGTCAGCCGCGGCATGCGCCACCTGCTGCGCCTCCCACCCACCGCGACGACAGAGATCCTCTACTCGCCAACGTCTAGCGGTGGGTTGGGACTATTGCCTCTCGTGGAGACACACCAGGCGCTCCAGGTGGCGCACGCATGGCAGATGCTGCACTCCAAGGACCTTGCGATCCGCGCCATTGCGCGAGAGCAGGTCGTGCAGATCTGCCGCACGCGCCACACTCTGGACGTCGAGCACTGGCGAGACGGCGAGCGCAGAGAAGAGATGGTGCAGCTCTTTCTCAACTCGAAGCTCGCCGATTCGCCACACGCCCCGTCCAAGCGACGCAACGGCGACATCGGTTCGCTCTGGGTGGACGTCCAGCGCCACCTGCGGACATGGGAGCTGGCGCTGGACACCCGCCACGACAACGGCACCACCGAGCTGCTGCAACTGAAGGTGCCGCACCACCACAAGTGGCTCAGCCACAAAACGGTACTGCGGCACCTGAAGCTGCACCTCAAGCTCCGCCACCTGGAGCGGTGGAGGTCCATGACGGACCAAGGACGCACTGTGCGCGCACACGGCGGTGCCGGCGCCAAGTTCGTGTCGACTGCGGCGGGCCTGACCGATGCGGAATATCGGTTCGCGATCCAAGCCCGCCTGAACCAAGTCGACACGAACGCGACGCTCAAGCGCCGCCGCCTACGAGCCAACGCCACCTGCCGCGCACCGAACTGCTCGAGAGCAGAGACGCTGGCGCACGTTCTCAACCATTGTGCGCCGAACATGGACACAATTCGCCAGCGTCACGACAGCGCACTGGAGCAGATCGGAGCGCAACTGCAGTGCATGGTCGACCGCTCCCGTGGATCCCAGGAGATCCGACTGAACCAGACGGTACCGGGATACACGGGAGCGGCGCTCCGACCCGACATCCAGGTCAGCAATCCAGCGGCCAAGACCATGGTGATTGCCGACCTGGCGATCACCTTTGAAGACCAGCCGGCCAGTCAGCAGGCATCCTCGTCGCTCCAACTCAGCCACGACCACAAGATCCTCAAATACCAACCGATCGTGGCTGAGTTGCAGCACAAGGGCTGGCGGGTTCAGACGGCGGCCATCATCTACGGCTCGCTCGGCTCGGTTCACCCCAGCAACTTTGTGACTTACACAGAGAAGCTGGGGCTGCTCAAGCGTGAGGCTCGACGGCTAAACATCCAGCTGTCGAGCCATTGCATCAGAGCAAGCCACCGCATCTGGAACTGGCATTGCAGCCAGCACCGGATGCGGCAACAAAGCGGCACTGCCTCGCGAGCACCGCGCGGACCTGGGGGGGTCCCGCGGAGCACATCGCAGGCAGAGGCACGGTAAGCAGGTCATATTGACCGAAAGGGCACCATCCACGTAGGACACCGCCCTAGCAAACCCAGTTCAGTATATTGATACCCTCCACTTAGTGACATGCATATTCAAACCGATACATATTCGTTAGGAGAGGTTACTAACTGGTAATATATCAACATTTCTCTGTTCTAATCAGTGTGAAAACTGATTGCCGGGCGACAAACCCGGTTTTATTTTCACATTCATTTTTGAGGGTGTCGCCTGGCAGAGCAGCTTGCTGTGAGCCTGCGACCGGTCTCCCGGGGATTGCACTCTCCCCCGGCGAGGCCCACTACACTTGACTCTTTCTACTTTCCGACTTCCTCCCATCCCTCTCTCTCCGCGCACACTCTCTCTTTCTTCTAATTTTAGTCTCGTACTGAATTTAGTTAGTTTAGAGAGGATGCGCTTCTTCTGGCCGCTGCGCGACCGCTCCCCGTCCACGGACAGCGAGTGCTCCACAGCCAGTCAGAGCAGCCTCGCCAGCGACGCGTCTTTTTATAGCGCAGCTGGCGGGGAGGAGATGAGCACCGCGCCCTCTCGCCCAGCGGACCCGATAGTGGACCTCCGAGGGGATCCGCCAGCGGATCCACTGGGGGATCCACCAGAGGATCCGCTGGGGGACCAGCCGCCCATGCCGTGCTTCACGTTTGGAGCCGGCTGGGAGCCGCAAGACCCCCTCCGAGTCGCCGCGGGAGGTGCAAGCTTCCCGGGCCCCCAGCCACCCCCAGACGCTGCAACTTCGGGCACGGGTGCGCAACCTGCTGCGCCCATTGCACCTCAACGTGCTGCGGCGCGGACGACCTCTGGCAGAAATGACAGAATCGCGCCGTCCTCCGCGCCGCAGCTCGTTTTTGACATCGAAGCGCCGTCCGCCCGATCCGCTCCGGGCGGACGGGTCCAAGATCCGAGCGGACGCGCCCTCCCCCCAGCTTTTCTCGGTCTCCCACTGACCGAGAACCGAGCTGATGGCGCTGCCCCAACAGCAGCGCCTCGAGCCCCGACGCCAGCCGAAGCCCCCCTCGACCGCGCCAGCCACACTGGCTCGCTCCGGCCACCAGCGACTCTCCCGCCGACCGCCGCCGACTCCCTCGCCGACCGCGCGCCCCCCGCTCTCCCTGACCCCCCTTGTGCTCGCCCAGAACGAGGCGAATCGCTCGCCGATGGGCGAGCACCCGATCTCGCCACCGAGCGTGACGAGATTCCAGCACCAGCGCCACCGTCTTCCCCCCGTGAACTCTTGCAGCCGCTCGACGGCAGCTCCCAAGACGTGGCGCTGGCGGTGTACGCGCACAACGCCGCGCTCTTTGAGTGCACGTTGTGTGCGCACACCGCGCGGGATCTCGCCGCGCTCCAACAGCATCGGCGCTCCGCGCACCGCAACACCCGCTTCGTGGACCACTTCCACAGCGGGTGCGCGTGCGGCGTGAGCTTTTTCTCGCGTGCGGCGGCGACCAAGCACGCGCGCGAATGTCCAGAGAGCGCGTTCTCGGCCGCCGCCGCCGCGCGCACCGCAGCGGCCAACACCGCAGGTATGTCTCTCGGCGCCGACGAACGCGACGACCTCGCGTCCGCCGGCGTCTTGCATGATGTTGCATCCCCCGCCTTTGGCAGCATTTTGCCGGCTGCGCTTGCGACCGCGGCAGACGCACCGAGCGCCACCGCGACCGCAGACGCAGCCACGCAGCAGAGCACTGTGCCCCCCGCTGCCGCCCAACCCCCCCGGCGTGCGCACGTCCCCCCCGTGCCGCGCGCCCTCTCGCCACCGTCCGCGCTGCGGATTGGTGGCAAACGCCGACGCCTCAACGGCGACGACGACGACAGCGGCGGTGACCTCGATGTGCTGATGCACGACGAGGACATCGCTGCACACGTGGATGCGCTCCCAGAGCCGCACCACAACGGCGCAGCAGCACCTGTGCCGACCGGCCCCGCGACCACGCGCCGCCGCCACACGCGATGGGGACCCAGAGTGCTCGTGAACGTGGCGCGCCTTCCGCGCCGCACTCACACACGCTGGGGCCCTCCACTCCACCGCGACCACCAGCATGCAGCAAACATGGAGAACTCGAACCAGCTGCGGGTGGCCGCGGCGGAGGACGCAGCGACAGCGCGGAACGCGAGCGCAACAGCAGCAGCGACAGCGACGACCGCGCCAACGCGCCAACGACGACGCAGACGACCGACACCAGCGACGAGCGCGGCAACCGCGACAACCACGACGACACGCGAACCGACGCCGAGTACGACAACAAGCACCAGAGACGCGCCGACGCGCCAACGACGCCGCGGACGATCGAGAGCGGCGACAACAACGACGAGCGCGCCGACTGCGAACACGAGCGCGACGACGGCGACACCTGCGACGACGACACGCGCGACACCTGCGAGCGCGACAACGACAGCAACGACTCGAACCAAGGCACCGGGTCCGACGGCAACAGCGACGGCCACAGCTCCGACGGCGACACCATCGGACGCAACCTGGACCCTGCGATTTGACGGCGCATGCCGCCACAACCCAGGGCCAGGCGGAGCTGGCGCAGCGCTGTTCGCCCCCGACGGAGCCGTAGTATGGACTTGCGTCCACTACATGCCCGGCACCGAGACGAACAACACGGCCGAGTACACGGCCATGCTGACGGGTGTCGAGAGCGCAGTGCAGCACGGCGCCACGAGCCTGCGCGTGGAAGGCGACAGCCACCTTGTGCTGTCGCAGGTACGCGGCACGTTCGCCTGCGCGAACAAACGCCTGCGCGGCCTGCGCAACCGCGTCCGCGCGGCACTGCGGCGCATCGAGTGCACGCGGCTGGTGCACATCGACCGGCAGGCCAACGCGCACGCCGACCGCCTCGCCAACCGCGCGCTCGACACCAAGCGCACCAAGACTCAGTGCGCGCAGCACTGTGAGGGCGATGAGCGCTGCTACCACCCTGAGCGGCCCCTGGCGTCCCGCAGCGAACGGCCGGCACCCGAGCAACAGCGCAGCGACCACGGCGACTCCGCCCACGACCACGCCGACAACGACGTGGACATGGAAGCGGACGAGGCCGACGCCGCGACAGCAGCGCGCAATGAAGGCGAGCTCTTTCCGGCCATGCCGCTCAGCGCGGACGCGTTCCCTGCCCGGCAGCCGCGACTGCGCCTCCGTCAGCTCAGCGACGAGGAATTCGACGCAGCCGCGGCGGCCGTGGAGCAGATGGCGCAGATCTGGGCGTGCCGCATTGACGACGCCCCAGATTGGGACACGGGCGAAGGGTACATCCAGGCCCTACCCACCCAGCTCCGCGCCGCGCTCCAGCAGTACAGCGTCCCCCCGCCCGTCCAGCCGCCAGCGCGCCGCACCCGTGCGCCGCCCAAGCCAGCCCGACCGTCGCGCACTGCGCACGACCACCGCGAGCAGCGTCTCGACGAGGCGCTCGACGACCTCGCGGCAGTGCAGCAGCGCGCCGCGCCCGACCGCCAGCAAATCAAGAAGGCGCGGCGGCGGGTGGCGAGGATCCGGGCGGCGCTCGAGACCCAGCGCGTGCGCCAGCAGTTTGGGACGCGCGAACGCGAGTGCGTCGAGGCCATCCTCGCGCGCGCGCATCCAGACGCGACGGCACCGTCGCCGGCCACGTGCCCGCTGCCGAGCGAGACGCTCCAGCAACACTTTACGGGCACGTGCACGCCGGCGACGACCTTTGACTACGACGCCGCTGAGGGCGCCAAGTTCCGCGACTCGATCCGACCGTCGGCCACGACCGAGGAACACGACGCCGACGCACTGTGCGACGCGCCGACGGTCGACGAGGTCGAGGACCAGCTCAAACGCGCGAAGGCGGCGACGAGCCCCGGCCACGATGGCATCGGGTACGACGTGCTCAAGCGTTTCGCAACGCAAATCGCGCCGATGCTCGCCGCCGCCTTCGCGTTCTGCTGGCGCCACCAGCGCGTACCGGCCGTGTGGAAGGTCGGCAACGTCCGCTTGATCCACAAGAAGGGAGACGCTGTCGACCCATCCAACTGGCGGCCGATTTGCCTCCAGCCCACCGTGTACAAACTTTACACCGGGCTGCTCGCGCAGCGCCTGTCACGATGGCTGGAGGCAAACGGCCGCCTGCCGATGACGCAGAAGGGGTTTCGGCCATTCAACGGGTGCCACGAGAACAATTTCGTGAGCACCACGTTGCTGGACCAGACCCGGCGCCTGCACCGCAAGTTGTACCTCGTCTGGTACGACTTGCGGGACGCGTTCGGCTCGCTGCCGCAGCAGCTTATGTGGAGCGTGCTGGCAGACATGGGCGCGGCACCAGAGTTTGTGCAGCGCTGCCGCACGCTCTACGCGGACGCGTCCTTCACCATCACCAACGCCGCGGACGGCACCACACAGCCGATCCGTCGCGAGGTGGGGGTGTTCCAAGGCTGTCCGCTGAGCCCACTTCTCTTCATCACCGCGCTCGCACCGCTGCAACGCGTGCTCGAGCGGCTTGATGGCGTCGGCGTTGCGCTCGCGGACGGCGTGCGACCGTGCTGCGCAGCGTACGCCGACGACATTAAGGTTTACTGTGACAGCGCCGACGGCATCCGCCGGTGCCACGACGCTGTCACACAATTCTTGTCGTGGACGGGGTTGCGTGCGAACCCAAAGAAATGCGCAGCCCTCGGAGTCACAACGAATGCGCGTGGCAACCCCGTCCTCGACAAGACTCTCCAGCTCGCCGTGGACGACGAAGCCATCCCCACGCTCGGGCTACATGAGTCCTACGCGTACCTCGG
Organism: Globisporangium splendens; assembly: GCA_006386115.1. Lineage (NCBI taxonomy): Eukaryota > Oomycota > Peronosporomycetes > Pythiales > Pythiaceae > Globisporangium > Globisporangium splendens. The sequence goes on from VFIW01000038.1 coordinate 469,887, forward strand.
CGTGGGTGATGGCTTCGACCACGTGCGCCACCGCCTCCAGCTCGAACCCAAGCTCAAGCAGCTCAAGCTGGAGGCGGTGGCGCTACTGCGATCGGAGCTGGCGCCATGGCAGATTCTCAAGGCGCTCAAGGTATACATCTACCCGAAGGTAGAGTACGCCTTGCGGCACCTACGCCCGCTCCGATCGCAGCTCGAAGGCTTCGACCGAGCAGTCAGCCGCGGCATGCGCCACCTGCTGCGTCTCCCACCCACCGCGACGACAGAGATCCTCTACTCGCCAACGTCTAGCGGTGGGTTGGGACTATTGCCTCTCGTGGAGACACACCAGGCGCTCCAGGTGGCGCACGCATGGCAGATGCTGCACTCCAAGGACCTTGCGATCCGCGCCATTGCGCGAGAGCAGGTCGTGCAGATCTGCCGCACGCGCCACACTCTGGACGTCGAGCACTGGCGAGACGGCGAGCGCAGAGAAGAGATGGTGCAGCTCTTTCTCAACTCGAAGCTCGCCGATTCGCCACACGCCCCGTCCAAGCGACGCAACGGCGACATCGGTTCGCTCTGGGTGGACGTCCAGCGCCACCTGCGGACATGGGAGCTGGCGCTGGACACCCGCCACGACAACGGCACCACCGAGCTGCTGCAACTGAAGGTGCCGCACCACCACAAGTGGCTCAGCCACAAAACGGTACTGCGGCACCTGAAGCTGCACCTCAAGCTCCGCCACCTGGAGCGGTGGAGGTCCATGACGGACCAAGGACGCACTGTGCGCGCACACGGCGGTGCCGGCGCCAAGTTCGTGTCGACTGCGGCGGGCCTGACCGATGCGGAATATCGGTTCGCGATCCAAGCCCGCCTGAACCAAGTCGACACGAACGCGACGCTCAAGCGCCGCCGCCTACGAGCCAACGCCACCTGCCGCGCACCGAACTGCTCGAGAGCAGAGACGCTGGCGCACGTTCTCAACCATTGTGCGCCGAACATGGACACAATTCGCCAGCGTCACGACAGCGCACTGGAGCAGATCGGAGCGCAACTGCAGTGCATGGTCGACCGCTCCCGTGGATCCCAGGAGATCCGACTGAACCAGACGGTACCGGGATACACGGGAGCGGCGCTCCGACCCGACATCCAGGTCAGCAATCCAGCGGCCAAGACCATGGTGATTGCCGACCTGGCGATCACCTTTGAAGACCAGCCGGCCAGTCAGCAGGCATCCTCGTCGCTCCAACTCAGCCACGACCACAAGATCCTCAAATACCAACCGATCGTGGCTGAGTTGCAGCACAAGGGCTGGCGGGTTCAGACGGCGGCCATCATCTACGGCTCGCTCGGCTCGGTTCACCCCAGCAACTTTGTGACTTACACAGAGAAGCTGGGGCTGCTCAAGCGTGAGGCTCGACGGCTAAACATCCAGCTGTCGAGCCATTGCATCAGAGCAAGCCACCGCATCTGGAACTGGCATTGCAGCCAGCACCGGATGCGGCAACAAAGCGGCACTGCCTCGCGAGCACCGCGCGGACCTGGGGGGGTCCCGCGGAGCACATCGCAGGCAGAGGCACGGTAAGCAGGTCATATTGACCGAAAGGGCACCATCCACGTAGGACACCACCCTAGCAAACCCAGTTCAGTATATTGACACCCTCCACTTAGTGACATGCATATTCAAACCGATACATATTCGTTAGGAGAGGTTACTAACTGGTAATATATCATCATTTCTCTGTTCTAATCAGTGTGAAAACTGATTGCCGGGCGACAAACCCGGCTTTATTTTCACATTAATTTTTGAGGGTGTCGCTGGCAGAGCCAGCTTGCTGGAGCCTGCGACCGGTATCCCGGGGATTGCACTCTCCCCGGCGAGGCCCACTACACTTGACTCTTTCTACTCTTTCGACTTCCTCCCATCCCCTCTCTCCGCGCAAACTCTCCTATCTTCTAATTTTAGTATCGTTACTGAATTAGTTAGTTTGAGATGGATGCGCTTCTTCTGGCCGCACTGCGCGACCCGCGCACCGTACCACGGACAGCGATGTGCTCCACAAGCAGTCAGAAGCCAGCCTCGCCAGGACGCGTCTTTTATAGCGAAGCGGCGGGGGGAGGAGATGAGACACGCGACTCTCGCCCAGCGGTACCGAAGTGGAACTACGAGGGGATCCGCAAGAGCGAGCCATGGGGATCCACCAGGGATCCGCTGGGGGAACCGCCGCCATTGCGTGCTTCACGTTTGGAGCCGGCTGGGAGCCGCAAGACCCCCTCCGAGTCGCCGCGGGAGGTGCAAGCTTCCCGGGCCCCCAGCCACCCCCAGGCGCTGCAACTTCGGGCACGGGTGCGCAACCTGCTGCGCCCATTGCACCTCAACGTGCTGCGGCGCGGACGACCTCTGGCAGAAATGACAGAATCGCGCCGTCCTCCGCGCCGCAGCTCGTTTTTGACATCGAAGCGCCGTCCGCCCGATCCGCTCCGGGCGGACGGGTCCAAGATCCGAGCGGACGCGCCCTCCCCCCAGCTTTTCTCGGTCTCCCACTGACCGAGAACCGAGCTGATGGCGCTGCCCCAACAGCAGCGCCTCGAGCCCCGACGCCAGCCGAAGCCCCCCTCGACCGCGCCAGCCACACTGGCTCGCTCCGACCACCAGCGACTCTCCCGCCGACCGCCGCCGACTCCCTCGCCGACTGCGCGCCCCCCGCTCTCCCTGACCCCCCTTGTGCTCGCCCAGAACGAGGCGAATCGCTCGCCGATGGGCGAGCACCCGATCTCGCCACCGAGCGTGACGAGATTCCAGCACCAGCGCCACCGTCTTCCCCCCGTGAACTCTTGCAGCCGCTCAACGGCAGCTCCCAAGACGTGGCGCTGGCGGTGTACGCGCACAACGCCGCGCTCTTTGAGTGCACGTTGTGTGCGCACACCGCGCGGGATCTCGCCGCGCTCCAACAGCATCGGCGCTCCGCGCACCGCAACACCCGCTTCGTGGACCACTTCCACAGCGGGTGCGCGTGCGGCGTGAGCTTTTTCTCGCGTGCGGCGGCGACCAAGCACGCGCGCGAATGTCCAGAGAGCGCGTTCTCGGCCGCCGCCGCCGCGCGCACCGCAGCGGCCAACACCGCAGGTATGTCTCTCGGCGCCGACGAACGCGACGACCTCGCGTCCGCCGGCGTCTTGCATGATGTTGCATCCCCCGCCTTTGGCAGCATTTTGCCGGCTGCGCTTGCGACCGCGGCAGACGCACCGAGCGCCACCGCGACCGCAGACGCAGCCACGCAGCAGAGCACTGTGCCCCCCGCTGCCGCCCAACCCCCCCGGCGTGCGCACGTCCCCCCCGTGCCGCGCGCCCTCTCGCCACCGTCCGCGCTGCGGATTGGTGGCAAACGCCGACGCCTCAACGGCGACGACGACGACAGCGGCGGTGACCTCGATGTGCTGATGCACGACGAGGACATCGCTGCACACGTGGATGCGCTCCCAGAGCCGCACCACAACGGCGCAGCAGCACCTGTGCCGACCGGCCCCGCGACCACGCGCCGCCGCCACACGCGATGGGGACCCAGAGTGCTCGTGAACGTGGCGCGCCTTCCGCGCCGCACTCACACACGCTGGGGCCCTCCACTCCACCGCGACCACCAGCATGCAGCAAACATGGAGAACTCGAACCAGCTGCGGGTGGCCGCGGCGGAGGACGCAGCGACAGCGCGGAACGCGAGCGCAACAGCAGCAGCGACAGCGACGACCGCGCCAACGCGCCAACGACGACGCAGACGACCGACACCAGCGACGAGCGCGGCAACCGCGACAACCACGACGACACGCGAACCGACGCCGAGTACGACAACAAGCACCAGAGACGCGCCGACGCGCCAACGACGCCGCGGACGATCGAGAGCGGCGACAACAACGACGAGCGCGCCGACTGCGAACACGAGCGCGACGACGGCGACACCTGCGACGACGACACGCGCGACACCTGCGAGCGCGACAACGACAGCAACGACTCGAACCAAGGCACCGGGTCCGACGGCAACAGCGACGGCCACAGCTCCGACGGCGACACCATCGGACGCAACCTGGACCCTGCGATTTGACGGCGCATGCCGCCACAACCCAGGGCCAGGCGGAGCTGGCGCAGCGCTGTTCGCCCCCGACGGAGCCGTAGTATGGACTTGCGTCCACTACATGCCCGGCACCGAGACGAACAACACGGCCGAGTACACGGCCATGCTGACGGGTGTCGAGAGCGCAGTGCAGCACGGCGCCACGAGCCTGCGCGTGGAAGGCGACAGCCACCTTGTGCTGTCGCAGGCACGCGGCACGTTCGCCTGCGCGAACAAACGCCTGCGCGGCCTGCGCAACCGCGTCCGCGCGGCACTGCGGCGCATCGAGTGCACGCGGCTGGTGCACATCGACCGGCAGGCCAACGCGCACGCCGACCGCCTCGCCAACCGCGCGCTCGACACCAAGCGCACCAAGACTCAGTGCGCGCAGCACTGTGAGGGCGATGAGCGCTGCTACCACCCTGAGCGGCCCCTGGCGTCCCGCAGCGAACGGCCGGCACCCGAGCAACAGCGCAGCGACCACGGCGACTCCGCCCACGACCACGCCGACAACGACGTGGACATGGAAGCGGACGAGGCCGACGCCGCGACAGCAGCGCGCAATGAAGGCGAGCTCTTTCCGGCCATGCCGCTCAGCGCGGACGCGTTCCCTGCCCGGCAGCCGCGACTGCGCCTCCGTCAGCTCAGCGACGAGGAATTCGACGCAGCCGCGGCGGCCGTGGAGCAGATGGCGCAGATCTGGGCGTGCCGCATTGACGACGCCCCAGATTGGGACACGGGCGAAGGGTACATCCAGGCCCTACCCACCCAGCTCCGCGCCGCGCTCCAGCAGTACAGCGTCCCCCCGCCCGTCCAGCCGCCAGCGCGCCGCACCCGTGCGCCGCCCAAGCCAGCCCGACCGTCGCGCACTGCGCACGACCACCGCGAGCAGCGTCTCGACGAGGCGCTCGACGACCTCGCGGCAGTGCAGCAGCGCGCCGCGCCCGACCGCCAGCAAATCAAGAAGGCGCGGCGGCGGGTGGCGAGGATCCGGGCGGCGCTCGAGACCCAGCGCGTGCGCCAGCAGTTTGGGACGCGCGAACGCGAGTGCGTCGAGGCCATCCTCGCGCGCGCGCATCCAGACGCGACGGCACCGTCGCCGGCCACGTGCCCGCTGCCGAGCGAGACGCTCCAGCAACACTTTACGGGCACGTGCACGCCGGCGACGACCTTTGACTACGACGCCGCTGAGGGCGCCAAGTTCCGCGACTCGATCCGACCGTCGGCCACGACCGAGGAACACGACGCCGACGCACTGTGCGACGCGCCGACGGTCGACGAGGTCGAGGACCAGCTCAAACGCGCGAAGGCGGCGACGAGCCCCGGCCACGATGGCATCGTGTACGACGTGCTCAAGCGTTCGACACGCAAATCGCGCGATTTGCGAGCAGCCGCCTTAGCGTTTCTGTGCGCCCACCAGCGTACCGGCAGGTGGGAAGGTCAGGCAACGTCAGCGTGCATCCACAAGAAGGGAGGACGCTGTCGACCAATCCAAAACTGGCGGGATTGCTCCAGACCACCGTGTACAAACTTTAACCGGGTCTGCGCGCGCAGCGCCGCCTCATGCCCGATGGCTGGAAGGCAAAAACGGTGTCCGGCTGCCGAGAGCAGAAGGGGTTTAGGCCATCAACGGGTGCCACGAGAACAATTTCGTGAGCACCACGGTACTTGGACCAGACCGGCGCCTGCACCGCAAGTGGTACATCGTCCTGGTACGGACTTGCGGACGCTCGTCTCGCTGCGCAGCAGCTTAGGTGGAGCGGCGGCAAGACATGGGCGCCGGGGCACCAGAGTTTGTGCAGCGCTGCCGCCAACGCTCTAGCGGCGGTAACGCGGCCTTCAACCATCACCATCGCGCGGGACGGCAACACAGCCGTCCGTTCTGCGATGGTGGGGGTGTTCCAAGGGCTGCCGCTGAGCCCACTTCCTTCATCACCGGCTCGCACCGCTCAACGCGTGCTCGAGCGGAATCTTTGATGGTGGCGTCGCGCGCTTGCGGCCGCGGACGGCGTGCGACCGCGCATGCGCAGCGTTACGCCTGCCTGACAGGAAGGATTTAATGTGACAGCGCAGACACCGGCTTTTCCGCCGGGTGCCCACGACGCTGTCACAAAATTTTTGTAGTGGAAGGGGGTGTTGCCGTGCGCAACCCAAAGAAGATCAGGCCCTCGGAGTCACAAAAGACATTGGATGCGCGTGGCATAACCCCGTCCTCGACAAGGATCTCTCCAGCTCAGCCGGGACGACGACGAAGCCATCTACCACGCTCGGGCTCTAACTGAGTCAGTAACACGAGTAACTCGGCTTGTGGGGGATGTCTTCGATCCTACGTGCGCCACCGACCAGCTCGAACCCAAGCTCAGCAGCTCAAGATGGAGGCGGTGGGCGGCGCTACTGCGGTCGGAGCTCGGCGAATGGCAGATTCTAGGCGCTCAAAGTATACATTACCCGAGGGTTAGAGTAGCCTTTGAGGGCACCTACGCCGCTCCCGATCAGCAGAGCTCGACACGGTTTTCGACACCCGATAGCAGTCAGCCCGCATGCGCCACCTGCTGCGCCTCCACCACGCGACGACAGAGATCCTCTACTAGCCACGTTAGCAGTGGGTTCGGATATTGCCTCTCGTGCGACGGACAACCAGGCGCTCAGGTGGACGCACGCATGGCAGAAGATTGCTGCACCTCAAGGACGCCTTGCGATCCGCAGCCATGCGCGGAGAGCAGGTCGTGAAGAATCTGGCCGCACGCAGCCACACTCTGGACACTCGAGCAATGCGATGCGGCGCAGCGCAGAAGAAGAGATGGTGCCAGCTCTTTATCAACTAGAAGGCTCGACGCATTGTCCACACGCCCCGTCCAAGCGACGCAACGGCGACATCGGTTCGCTCTGGGTGGACGTCCAGCGCCACCTGCGGACATGGGAGCTGGCGCTGGACACCCGCCACGACAGCGGCACCACCGAGCTGCTGCAACTGAAGGTGCCGCACCACCACAAGTGGCTCAGCCACAAAACGGTACTGCGGCACCTGAAGCTGCACCTCAAGCTCCGCCACCTGGAGCGATGGAGGTCCATGACGGACCAAGGACGCACAGTGCGCGCACACGGCGGTGCCGGCGCCAAGTTCGTGTCGACTGCGGCGGGCCTGACCGATGCGGAATATCGGTTCGCGATCCAAGCCCGCCTGAACCAAGTCGACACGAACGCGACGCTCAAGCGCCGCCGCCTACGAGCCAACGCCACCTGCCGCGCACCGAACTGCTCGAGAGCAGAGACGCTGGCGCACGTTCTCAACCATTGTGCGCCGAACATGGACACAATTCGCCAGCGTCACGACAGCGCACTGGAGCAGATCGGAGCGCAACTGCAGTGCATGGTCGACCGCTCCCGTGGATCCCAGGAGATCCGACTGAACCAGACGGTACCGGGATACACGGGAGCGGCGCTCCGACCCGACATCCAGGTCAGCAATCCAGCGGCCAAGACCATGGTGATTGCCGACCTTGCGATCACCTTTGAAGACCAGCCGGCCAGTCAGCAGGCATCCTCGTCGCTCCAACTCAGCCACGACCACAAGATCCTCAAATACCAACCGATCGTGGCTGAGTTGCAGCACAAGGGCTGGCGGGTTCAGACGGCGGCCATCATCTACGGCTCGCTCGGCTCGGTTCACCCCAGCAACTTTGTGACTTACACAGAGAAGCTGGGGCTGCTCAAGCGTGAGGCTCGACGGCTAAACATCCAGCTGTCGAGCCATTGCATCAGAGCAAGCCACCGCATCTGGAACTGGCATTGCAGCCAGCACCGGATGCGGCAACAAAGCGGCACTGCCTCGCGAGCACCGCGCGGACCTGGGGGGGTCCCGCGGAGCACATCGCAGGCAGAGGCACGGTAAGCAGGTCATATTGACCGAAAGGGCACCATCCACGTAGGACACCACCCTAGCAAACCCAGTTCAGTATATTGACACCCTCCACTTAGTGACATGCATATTCAAACCGATACATATTCGTTAGGAGAGGTTACTAACTGGTAATATATCATCATTTCTCTGTTCTAATCAGTGTGAAAACTGATTGCCGGGCGACAAACCCGGCTTTATTTTCACATTTATTTCTGAGCTCGGTCGGACTGCGAGCAGCTTGCTGCCTCGTCTCTGGCTCGGTTTCCCGGGGATTGCACCTTCCCCCGGCGAGGCCAACCCTCTATATTACGGTAGTTGTCTATTCCCTTGTTATCTTTACTGTGTTGTTTATATTTGCTACCCTTCTATTTCGCTATTGTTCTTTCTGCTCTTTCGGTAGTCGGAAACAGTACCTAATTAGACAGGCGCAGAGTAGACAGGCGGTAGTGTAACTTGCGTGTCAAAAAAAAAAAAAGAAGAAAAAAAAAAAAAAAAAAAAAAAAAAAAGAGGAAAGTCGACCCCACAAAAGAGCACTTTGCCACGCTTCTAGAGCGAACTAAAACAAAAGAAAAACACCAAAAGTAAGAAGACACGCAGGGCTACAAGAGAACACAAGGAATAGATAATTTCACCGTAATATATTAACAGTTGGTATGCGTCTCTACTGGCCCCGTTTCGAGACCCGCGACCGCGCGGACTCCATCGGGAGCAACGCCTCCACTGTCTCGTCCAGTCAGGGGTCGCTCGGCAGCGATGCCGGCTTCCTCCTAGACAGCGACGAGGACAGCGACGTCGAGGACGACCTCGACAACGACGAAGACCACCACCACCACGCTCACGAAGACCCGCCGCCGCCACCACCACCCCAAACCCGCGCCACGGTCACGGAGGTGCACCCGCACAGAGGACCACACTACGTGTGCACTCTGTGTGGGTTCAGCGCCCCCCACATGTTCGTGCTCGGCCGCCACCGCGCACTCGCACACGAGAATGACCACTTTGTGGACATCTTCACGTGCGAGTGTGCGTGCGACCGGCACTTTACCACCCGCGGTGCTGCTGCTAACCACGAACGTGGATGCAGCACCGCCCAGAACACTACCACACTTGGCCTTGCGCCACAGAATGATGGTCCTGACCCGGAGACAGCCGCGCCAAGCAGCATCCCCGAGCCAGGGCCATCCCCAACCACGATGTCCCCCCTCGCCACGGTACCCGAGCGCACTTCAACGTGCACGAGTACCGTCGGCTACCAAACCGAGGGTGCCAAGAGGCGCCGCCTCGCCCCTCCCCTCCCCGATGACGAACGTCAGCAAGGTGCCAGTGTACCCCCCTCCCAGACGACGGTGTTCCTCACCGACCTGCTGACGCTCACCCGGTACCGAGTACACCAAGACAACGACGCCGCACACCCAGTCCCCCCTCCAGCGACGACAACGACAACAACCAACACTCAGGTAAGTATAGTGAACTCAAATGAAATGGTTATTAACTATGATTATGCCCCCACAGCGACGGTTTTCGGCCCCCAGACCGAAAATCCAATATACGAAAACGAGAATCCGAGCACCTACGAAGACGACGACGCATGGGCGGAGTCAACCGACAGTGCCCGAGCACAAATCGACATCCCTCCGGCCCAGACCAGCTTTTTTGACGAAGAAAACTCAAGTTTGGATGCGGCAATTGCGGTTTCTGGCCCTGGGACCGCCGTAACGGCTGATCTCAGGCCAGGAACTCCACGCACAACCGCCGCAACATGTGAGATGACCCAGGACCCAGCTCCAATGACTGGTCTGAGTGCAGAACCGGCACTTTTGACCCAATTTGGACCTGGTGCACCTACGAACCCAGCTCCAGCGACCAGCCCAAGTACGGAAAGTGCACTTTTGACCAGATTTGGTGCAAATGCAACCAGGGACCAAGCATCTGGTGCTAGTCCAGGGCCTGTGTCAGCTATTGCTGGTGGCACAGGAGCAAATGCAAGACCAGAACCGACCGAAAGTGCACTTCCGCGTGCGCGGCCACCCCGCGCGAACCTAACTACTGCTCGGAACAGTAGTTTGGGCCCCAGAAATGCAATTTCTGTGGGGGAAAGTGCAAATGCACGCACAACTACTGCTCCGAGCAGTAGTTTGAGCCATGAGAACGCTCCGCCCGTGCCAGAGAATGCTCTAGCACGTCCAACTACTGCTCGGAACAGTAGTTTGGGCCCCAGAAATGCAATTTCTGTGGTGGAAAGTGCAAATGCACGCACAACTACTGCTCCGAGCAGTGGTTTGAGCCATGAGAACGCTCCGCCCGTGCCAGAGAATGCTCTAGCACGTCCAACTACTGCTCGGAACAGTAGTTTGGGCACCAGAAATGCAATTTCTGTGGGGGAAAGTGCAAATGCACGCACAACTACTGCTCCGAGCAGTAGTTTGAGCCATGAGAACGCTCCGCCCGTGCCAGAGAATGCTCTAGCACGTCCAACTACTGCTCGGAACAGTAGTTTGGGCCCCAGAAATGCAATTTCTGTGGGGGAAAGTGCAAATGCACGCACAACTACTGCTCCGAGCAGTAGTTTGAGCCATGAGAACGCTCCGCCCGTGCCAGAGAATGCTCTAGCACGTCCAACTACTGCTCGGAACAGTAGTTTGGGCCCCAGAAATGCAATTTCTGTGGGGGAAAGTGCAAATGCACGCACAACTACTGCTCCGAGCAGTGGTTTGAGCCATGAGAACGCTCCGCCCGTGCCAGAGAATGCTCTAGCACGTCCAACTACTGCTCGGAACAGTAGTTTGGGCCCCAGAAATGCAATTTCTGTGGGGGAAAGTGCAAATGCACGCACAACTACTGCTCCGAGCAGTGGTTTGAGCCATGAGAACGCTCCGCCCGTGCCAGAGAATGCTCTAGCACGTCCAACTACTGCTCGGAACAGTAGTTTGGGCACCAGAAATGCAATTTCTGTGGGGGAAAGTGCAAATGCACGCACAACTACTGCTCCGAGCAGTAGTTTGAGCCATGAGAACGCTACGCCCGTGCCAGAGAATGCTCTAGCACGTCCAACTACTGCTCGGAACAGTAGTTTGGGCCCCAGAAATGCAATTTCTGCGGGGGAAAGTGCAAATACACGCACAACTACTGCTCCGAGCAGTAGTTTGAGCCATGAGAACGCTCCGCCCGTGCCAGAGAATGCTCTAGCACGTCCAACTACTGCTCGGAACAGTCGTTTGGGCCCCAGAAATGCAATTTCTGTGGGGGAGAAAGAAATTGCAGACAACCAACTACTGCTCCGAGCAGGTTTGAGGCCTAATAGATGGAACGCTCGCCGTTGCCATGAGAATGCTCTAGCACCGTTGACTACTAATACTGCTAGGAAACAGTAGTTTTGGGCCCAAGAAATTGCCTATGATTTCTGTGGGAGGGGCAATGAAACGTGCAACTGGCACCACCATCCATATGCTCGGCAGTAGTTTGGAGCCATCGAATGATGAACGATCCGCCCGTGGCAGAGAATGTCTATAGCACGTCACAACTACTGCTCGGAACCAGTAGTTTGGGCCCCAGAAATGCCAACGTTTTCTGTGGGTCGGGAGTGAAAGTTGCAAATGCACACGCCAACACACTGCTCCGAGCAGCTGTTTTGCGCCATGAGATGAAAACGCTCCGACCCGTGCTAGGTAGAATGCTCGAGCAACGTCCAAATACTGCTCGGAACAGTAGTTTGGGCCCCAGAAATGCAATTTCTGTGGGGGAAAGTGCAAATGCACGCACAATTACTGCTCCGAGCAGTAGTTTGAGCCATGAGAACGCTCCGCCCGTGCCAGAGAATGCTCTAGCACGTCCAACTACTGCTCGGAACAGTAGTTTGGGCCCCAGAAATGCAATTTTGGAGGCGGCTAGTACAGCGATGAGAACGAGGACTCAAGGAGAGCGAACCCTCACCGCGAACCCATTGAATTGGAGGTCAGACACGGTGCCAGCGGCCCGTCCTGACCGAAATGAGCGAGTTTTGACGGCGAGACCGTCTCGATGGCGATCCGCAACCACTCCTACGACGCCAACCACGACTGAAGCTATCAACGAGACCCTGGCGACCACGACAACGACCCAAGCGATCACGCCAGAAGCACCAGACGACGGCCGGCCATGGTTATTGAGATTTGATGGAGCATGTCCAGGAAATCCAGGGAAAGGAGGCGCTGGATCAGCCCTCTATGAACCTGGAGGAGCCATCCTCTGGACATGCCACCACTTTCTACCCGAGAATTTCAACACAAACAACACCGCCGAGTACACAGCGTTACTCGACGGCGTCCAGGCGGCCAAACGACATGGAGCAAGGCGACTCCGAGTGGAAGGGGATAGCATACTCGTCATCAGGCAGGTCCGAGGCATATATGCATGCGGCAATAAGCGTCTGAGAGCACTTAGAAACCGCATCCTCGGATGCCTACGGAGCCTCGACAGCTTCGAGCTCCACCACATCGACCGCAAGGCAAACACCCAAGCGGACGCACTCGCAAACCGTGCACTCGACCACGCCGCAACGAAATCGGTGTGCGCGGTGCACGGTGCTGGCGATGACCGATGCTGGACCCCGATCCAACGGAAGACGACCTCGCAGCGGCCAGACCCAGAGGCCACCGTCGATGAGGAAATGAAGGAAACCAGCGACGATGACGAAGAAGAAGTAGTGCGCCGTGATGAGGGAGAGGTGTACGCACCTGTACGACTGGAACCAGGCACGATTCCGGCAAAACGACCAAGACTGCAACTACGAGCGCTGAGTGAGAACGAGGATGAAAAGAGCCGAGCGATAATAGAGAGGTTCGCCAAGAAGATGGCCACCAAGATCACCGACTGTGAGGATTGGGAAACCGGAGAAGGATATATTACAGCACTTACTATGCAAATGTATGACCTACTCCAGGAGTACTCCACAACGAAGAAACCCCGATCAATGATGAAGACCAAGAAGAAAACCACAGCGACCAAGACGATGATGCGACCACCACGACCAAGCACACAGCACCGTGAAGCGCGACTTGAAGAAGCACTCGACGACCTGATCATCGCACAGCGGGCTGAACCCAGCCAACAAGGACGCATCCAAAAAGCACGTCGGCGGGTGGGCCGAGTGAAAGTGGCAATCCTGAGATCAAAGCTCCGGCTCAAATTTGAGCAAAAAGAAAAAGAGTGCGTACAGGAACTCCTCCGAGGAGTGAACGAGGACGTCACTGAGGGTCCAATGGAAGACACCACCTGTCCCATCGGCAGGGAGGACCTGTACGCATTCTTCCAAGGCGTCAACACACCGAACATGGTGTTTGACTTTGACAGCGATGTAGGAGCACCGTTCCGAGCGGTGCTCCAGCGGCTGCCACCCCCGGAGCAGGTCCGAGAGGCATTAACCGATGACCTCACGATAGATGAGATCGAGGACCAACTCCAGATCGTGAACGGTGCCTCCAGCCCCGGACTGGATGGCATCGGCCACGATGTATATAAGCACTTCCGGCTCCAGTTGCTACCCGCACTCCACGCAGCCTTCAGCTTCTGCTGGAAGCACAGAAAGGTCCCCACTGCGTGGAAAGTGGGCACGGTCAGGCTCCTATACAAAAAGGGAGACCCGAACCAACCCAGCAACTGGAGACCGATATGCTTGCAACAATGCATCTACAAGCTCTACTCAGGCATCCTTGCGAAGAGATTCACTCGTTGGATGGACACCAACGAGCGATTCTCACTAGCGCAGAAGGGATTCAGAGCATTCAATGGATGCCACGAACACAACTTCCTGAGCACCTCGCTCCTCGACCAAACGAGACGGATGCACAGGAAGTTGTACAACGTGTGGTATGACCTGAAGAATGCCTTCGGGTCCCTGCCACAGGAGCTCATGTGGCGAGTCCTCGGGATGCTCCGAGTCGATGCTGCTTTCATCGAGCGCGCTCAGAACATCTACGAGGACTCCCACTTTGTCGTGAACAACGCCCACGATGGCCCCACGGACCCCATCCGCCAGGAGATCGGCGTGTACCAGGGTTGCCCGCTCAGTCCGTACCTCTTCATTGCGGCCCTGATACCGCTGCTCCGAGGGCTCCAGGAGCTACCTGGCGTGGGAGTGCCGCTCGCGGAGAACTTCAGACCATGTGTCTCGGCGTACGCCGACGACATCAAGATCTTCAGTGACTCCGCGAGCGGCATCAGGTCAGCGCACCAACTAGTGGAACGCTTCCTGAAATGGACCACGATGCGAGCCAACCCGTCCAAGTGCGCTCTGCTGGCGGTAACCACGAACTCCCGTGGGAACCCTGAGCTCGACACCGAGCTCCAGCTGCATCTGGACGGCACCCCGATACCCAGGCTCACTCTCAGCGACAGCTATGCATACCTAGGTATCGGGGATGGCTTTGACCACATCCAGCGCAGGTTTGCCTTGGTGCCAAAGCTGGGGGAGTTGAAAAAGAACGTGGTGGCACTCCTCCGCTCACCTTTGGCACCATGGCAGATCCTGAAGGCAGTGAAGACGTACATCTACCCCCAGGTAGAATACGCGCTCCGCCATCTCAGGCCCCTGCACTCCCAACTCCAGGGTTTCGACCGCGTACTGAGCAAGGGTCTGAGGCACCTCCTCCGCCTACCCAGTTCCGCCACCACAGCGTTCATGTACGCACCGACATCCCATGGAGGCCTGGGGCTACTGCCACTCACCGAGCTCCATGCAGCACTGCAGATAGCTCATGGGTGGCAGATGCTCCACTCCAAAGACCACACCATCCAGGCGGTGGCGCGCACGCAGATCACGCAGATCATACGAAAGCGCTACCGGCTGGATGAAGAGTACTGGAAGGAGCGCACCGAGGAAGCCATCCAACGCTTCCTCAACTCCGACCTGGACTCATCGCTCACGAACATCAGGAAGCGAAGGAACGGCGACATCGGCTCGCTCTGGACAGACATCCAGCGCCACCTGGCCACACACCAGCTCCGACTAGCCGATGTCGTCGACCCCAGCTCCGGCGAGCGACAGTGGCTCCAATTGAAGACCCCGAGCTCCAGGGACTGGCTCGAGCACACCACCGTGCTCCGACAGGTCAAGCTCCACATGAAGAATGCACACCTAAACAGGTGGAAGGAGATGTCGGACCAAGGACGCACGGTGCGAGCTCAGGGCGGTCCCGGGAGCTCATTCCTCACGCGTGGCACCTGCATGTGGGACAATGACTATGTCTTTGCAGTCCAAGCGCGCCTCAATCAGCTGGACACCAGGTCGGTGCTCAAGCGGAAAAGGGTGCGTACGAACGCCACATGCCGGTACGCTGAGTGCCGGAGCACGGAGACACTAGCCCACGTGCTGAACCACTGCCCCGGCACCAGCGACGCGGTGACCAAGCGCCACGACTCCGCGTTGAAGCTGATTACCGACACACTCCAGCCCCGAGTGCTCCGATCGCAGGAGCGACTCCAACTCCGAGTCAACCAGACGGTCGAAGGTATGGCAGGTCAGCTCCGGCCAGACCTCCAGCTCTTCGACACCAGGAGCAAGACGGTGGTGGTCGCCGACCTGGCGATCACCTACGAAGACCACCAGCAGGACGGACCCGAGTTTTCCAGCCTAGCGGCCTCAGCCCAGCGCAAGATTGAGAAGTACCAACCCATCAAGGCGCATTTGATGCAGCAAGGATGGACGGTACACCTATCTGCACTGGTGTACGGCTCGCTCGGCTCGGTGCTACCTGGGAACTTCAAGGTATACACCGAGGAGCTCGGGCTCCTGAAGAAGGATGCCAGGCGGCTCAACACCACCATCTCGACCGAAGCGATCAAGGCGAGCCGCCGCATCTGGAACCTCCACTGCGCCCTACACCGAGGGCCAACCCGACGTGTGGAGACGCAAGCGACGACGCATCCAGATCCAGTCCAGATCCAGACTCCAGACCGACGACTCCAGGCCAGTCCTGCTCAACTCCAACATGATCCAGCACCAGAACGCCGGCCCCAACCCACGGACACCCGGGCACCAGCCCCGGAGCAGCGAAAACGACGCGTGCGAATCACGGCACCGGCACCGGAGCAACAACAGGGAGATCGGCCAGCCACGAACTCGGCACCAGACGAACGGCAGCGACACCAGACGCTCCAGCACCGGCATCCAGCACCTCCAGGACGACAACCCGAGCTCCAACACCGACTCCCGCCCGTGCGGAACCAGCCCAACCAGCCCCGGCACCGGCGCCCGACGCTCCGAGGTGGAGCTCCGGTGCACCGAGCTCCAGCGACCGAAACGACGCGACCGACACCGGAACTTCAACGCGGGCAACCAAGCGGCACCGGAACGCAAGTGAGACGGTCCACACTGTCCACGAGCATAGCCGGGACAGCAGCAGGGCCCAGATCAGCACCAGCTCCGACCAGAGGGGGGACAGACGGAGAAGCACGGAGGCCCACGCCTCCGGCGCGCGCAGGCAGATCGACAAGCGACCCCACAGCCACCCGACGACCCCGAAGCGCATTCAGTGCGACAGCCGGGGCACCAGCGACACGACAACCCCGACGCGCATACAGTGCGACAGCCGGGACACCAGCGACACGACCGGCCCGACGCGCATACAGTGCGACAGCCGGGACACCAGCGACACGACCGGCCCGACGCACATTCAGTGCGACAGCCGGGACACCAGAGGCGCCGACACGTGGTCCGGGGGGACCCACCGGCACCAACCAGAGCGTGTAGTGACTACACATCAAAAGGACATCGTGCGAACCCAGCCTCCCCAAGGCTACCAGGGCATCACCCACGTAGGGAACGGCCCTCCAAACCCAAGAGACGCAACATGGTCACAATGAGGTAACCTCTTTATACCTGATAACCTCTTTATTTGATCGTTAATTGGTAAATATACATTCTTTCTCTGTTCTAATCAGTGTGAAAACTGATTGCCGGGCGACAAACCCGGTTTTATTTTCACATTCATTTTTGAGGGTGTCGCCTGGCAGAGCAGCTTGCTGTGAGCCTGCGACCGGTCTCCCGGGGATTGCACTCTCCCCCGGCGAGGCCCACTACACTTGACTCTTTCTACTTTCCGACTTCCTCCCATCCCTCTCTCTCCGCGCACACTCTCTCTTTCTTCTAATTTTAGTCTCGTACTGAATTTAGTTAGTTTAGAGAGGATGCGCTTCTTCTGGCCGCTGCGCGACCGCTCCCCGTCCACGGACAGCGAGTGCTCCACAGCCAGTCAGAGCAGCCTCGCCAGCGACGCGTCTTTTTATAGCGCAGCTGGCGGGGAGGAGATGAGCACCGCGCCCTCTCGCCCAGCGGACCCGATAGTGGACCTCCGAGGGGATCCGCCAGCGGATCCACTGGGGGATCCACCAGAGGATCCGCTGGGGGACCAGCCGCCCATGCCGTGCTTCACGTTTGGAGCCGGCTGGGAGCCGCAAGACCCCCTCCGAGTCGCCGCGGGAGGTGCAAGCTTCCCGGGCCCCCAGCCACCCCCAGGCGCTGCAACTTCGGGCACGGGTGCGCAACCTGCTGCGCCCATTGCACCTCAACGTGCTGCGGCGCGGACGACCTCTGGCAGAAATGACAGAATCGCGCCGTCCTCCGCGCCGCAGCTCGTTTTTGACATCGAAGCGCCGTCCGCCCGATCCGCTCCGGGCGGACGGGTCCAAGATCCGAGCGGACGCGCCCTCCCCCCAGCTTTTCTCGGTCTCCCACTGACCGAGAACCGAGCTGATGGCGCTGCCCCAACAGCAGCGCCTCGAGCCCCGACGCCAGCCGAAGCCCCCCCGACCGCGCCGCCACACTGGCTCGCTCCGCCGACTCTCCCGCCGACCGCCGCCGACTCCCTCCCGACTGCGCGCCCCCCGCTCTCCCTGACCCCCCTTGTGCTCGCCCAGAACGAGGCGAATCGCTCGCCGATGGGCGAGCACCCGATCTCGCCACCGAGCGTGACGAGATTCCAGCACCAGCGCCACCGTCTTCCCCCCGTGAACTCTTGCAGCCGCTCAACGGCAGCTCCCAAGACGTGGCGCTGGCGGTGTACGCGCACAACGCCGCGCTCTTTGAGTGCACGTTGTGTGCGCACACCGCGCGGGATCTCGCCGCGCTCCAACAGCATCGGCGCTCCGCGCACCGCAACACCCGCTTCGTGGACCACTTCCACAGCGGGTGCGCGTGCGGCGTGAGCTTTTTCTCGCGTGCGGCGGCGACCAAGCACGCGCGCGAATGTCCAGAGAGCGCGTTCTCGGCCGCCGCCGCCGCGCGCACCGCAGCGGCCAACACCGCAGGTATGTCTCTCGGCGCCGACGAACGCGACGACCTCGCGTCCGCCGGCGTCTTGCATGATGTTGCATCCCCCGCCTTTGGCAGCATTTTGCCGGCTGCGCTTGCGACCGCGGCAGACGCACCGAGCGCCACCGCGACCGCAGACGCAGCCACGCAGCAGAGCACTGTGCCCCCCGCTGCCGCCCAACCCCCCCGGCGTGCGCACGTCCCCCCCGTGCCGCGCGCCCTCTCGCCACCGTCCGCGCTGCGGATTGGTGGCAAACGCCGACGCCTCAACGGCGACGACGACGACAGCGGCGGTGACCTCGATGTGCTGATGCACGACGAGGACATCGCTGCACACGTGGAGGCGCTCCCAGAGCCGCACCACAACGGCGCAGCAGCACCTGTGCCGACCGGCCCCGCGACCACGCGCCGCCGCCACACGCGATGGGGACCCAGAGTGCTCGTGAACGTGGCGCGCCTTCCGCGCCGCACTCACACACGCTGGGGCCCTCCACTCCACCGCGACCACCAGCATGCAGCAAACATGGAGAACTCGAACCAGCTGCGGGTGGCCGCGGCGGAGGACGCAGCGACAGCGCGGAACGCGAGCGCAACAGCAGCAGCGACAGCGACGACCGCGCCAACGCGCCAACGACGACGCAGACGACCGACACCAGCGACGAGCGCGGCAACCGCGACAACCACGACGACACGCGAACCGACGCCGAGTACGACAACAAGCACCAGAGACGCGCCGACGCGCCAACGACGCCGCGGACGATCGAGAGCGGCGACAACAACGACGAGCGCGCCGACTGCGAACACGAGCGCGACGACGGCGACACCTGCGACGACGACACGCGCGACACCTGCGAGCGCGACAACGACAGCAACGACTCGAACCAAGGCACCGGGTCCGACGGCAACAGCGACGGCCACAGCTCCGACGGCGACACCATCGGACGCAACCTGGACCCTGCGATTTGACGGCGCATGCCGCCACAACCCAGGGCCAGGCGGAGCTGGCGCAGCGCTGTTCGCCCCCGACGGAGCCGTAGTATGGACTTGCGTCCACTACATGCCCGGCACCGAGACGAACAACACGGCCGAGTACACGGCCATGCTGACGGGTGTCGAGAGCGCAGTGCAGCACGGCGCCACGAGCCTGCGCGTGGAAGGCGACAGCCACCTTGTGCTGTCGCAGGTACGCGGCACGTTCGCCTGCGCGAACAAACGCCTGCGCGGCCTGCGCAACCGCGTCCGCGCGGCACTGCGGCGCATCGAGTGCACGCGGCTGGTGCACATCGACCGGCAGGCCAACGCGCACGCCGACCGCCTCGCCAACCGCGCGCTCGACACCAAGCGCACCAAGACTCAGTGCGCGCAGCACTGTGAGGGCGATGAGCGCTGCTACCACCCTGAGCGGCCCCTGGCGTCCCGCAGCGAACGGCCGGCACCCGAGCAACAGCGCAGCGACCACGGCGACTCCGCCCACGACCACGCCGACAACGACGTGGACATGGAAGCGGACGAGGCCGACGCCGCGACAGCAGCGCGCAATGAAGGCGAGCTCTTTCCGGCCATGCCGCTCAGCGCGGACGCGTTCCCTGCCCGGCAGCCGCGACTGCGCCTCCGTCAGCTCAGCGACGAGGAATTCGACGCAGCCGCGGCGGCCGTGGAGCAGATGGCGCAGATCTGGGCGTGCCGCATTGACGACGCCCCAGATTGGGACACGGGCGAAGGGTACATCCAGGCCCTACCCACCCAGCTCCGCGCCGCGCTCCAGCAGTACAGCGTCCCCCCGCCCGTCCAGCCGCCAGCGCGCCGCACCCGTGCGCCGCCCAAGCCAGCCCGACCGTCGCGCACTGCGCACGACCACCGCGAGCAGCGTCTCGACGAGGCGCTCGACGACCTCGCGGCAGTGCAGCAGCGCGCCGCGCCCGACCGCCAGCAAATCAAGAAGGCGCGGCGGCGGGTGGCGAGGATCCGGGCGGCGCTCGAGACCCAGCGCGTGCGCCAGCAGTTTGGGACGCGCGAACGCGAGTGCGTCGAGGCCATCCTCGCGCGCGCGCATCCAGACGCGACGGCACCGTCGCCGGCCACGTGCCCGCTGCCGAGCGAGACGCTCCAGCAACACTTTACGGGCACGTGCACGCCGGCGACGACCTTTGACTACGACGCCGCTGAGGGCGCCAAGTTCCGCGACTCGATCCGACCGTCGGCCACGACCGAGGAACACGACGCCGACGCACTGTGCGACGCGCCGACGGTCGACGAGGTCGAGGACCAGCTCAAACGCGCGAAGGCGGCGACGAGCCCCGGCCACGATGGCATCGGGTACGACGTGCTCAAGCGTTTCGCAACGCAAATCGCGCCGATGCTCGCCGCCGCCTTCGCGTTCTGCTGGCGCCACCAGCGCGTACCGGCCGTGTGGAAGGTCGGCAACGTCCGCTTGATCCACAAGAAGGGAGACGCTGTCGACCCATCCAACTGGCGGCCGATTTGCCTCCAGCCCACCGTGTACAAACTTTACACCGGGCTGCTCGCGCAGCGCCTGTCACGATGGCTGGAGGCAAACGGCCGCCTGCCGATGACGCAGAAGGGGTTTCGGCCATTCAACGGGTGCCACGAGAACAATTTCGTGAGCACCACGTTGCTGGACCAGACCCGGCGCCTGCACCGCAAGTTGTACCTCGTCTGGTACGACTTGCGGGACGCGTTCGGCTCGCTGCCGCAGCAGCTTATGTGGAGCGTGCTGGCAGACATGGGCGCGGCACCAGAGTTTGTGCAGCGCTGCCGCACGCTCTACGCGGACGCGTCCTTCACCATCACCAACGCCGCGGACGGCACCACACAGCCGATCCGTCGCGAGGTGGGGGTGTTCCAAGGCTGTCCGCTGAGCCCACTTCTCTTCATCACCGCGCTCGCACCGCTGCAACGCGTGCTCGAGCGGCTTGATGGCGTCGGCGTTGCGCTCGCGGACGGCGTGCGACCGTGCTGCGCAGCGTACGCCGACGACATTAAGGTTTACTGTGACAGCGCCGACGGCATCCGCCGGTGCCACGACGCTGTCACACAATTCTTGTCGTGGACGGGGTTGCGTGCGAACCCAAAGAAATGCGCAGCCCTCGGAGTCACAACGAATGCGCGTGGCAACCCCGTCCTCGACAAGACTCTCCAGCTCGCCGTGGACGACGAAGCCATCCCCACGCTCGGGCTACATGAGTCCTACGCGTACCTCGGCGTGGGTGATGGCTTCGACCACGTGCGCCACCGCCTCCAGCTCGAACCCAAGCTCAAGCAGCTCAAGCTGGAGGCGGTGGCGCTACTGCGATCGGAGCTGGCGCCATGGCAGATTCTCAAGGCGCTCAAGGTATACATCTACCCGAAGGTAGAGTACGCCTTGCGGCACCTACGCCCGCTCCGATCGCAGCTCGAAGGCTTCGACCGAGCAGTCAGCCGCGGCATGCGCCACCTGCTGCGCCTCCCACCCACCGCGACGACAGAGATCCTCTACTCGCCAACGTCTAGCGGTGGGTTGGGACTATTGCCTCTCGTGGAGACACACCAGGCGCTCCAGGTGGCGCACGCATGGCAGATGCTGCACTCCAAGGACCTTGCGATCCGCGCCATTGCGCGAGAGCAGGTCGTGCAGATCTGCCGCACGCGCCACACTCTGGACGTCGAGCACTGGCGAGACGGCGAGCGCAGAGAAGAGATGGTGCAGCTCTTTCTCAACTCGAAGCTCGCCGATTCGCCACACGCCCCGTCCAAGCGACGCAACGGCGACATCGGTTCGCTCTGGGTGGACGTCCAGCGCCACCTGCGGACATGGGAGCTGGCGCTGGACACCCGCCACGACAACGGCACCACCGAGCTGCTGCAACTGAAGGTGCCGCACCACCACAAGTGGCTCAGCCACAAAACGGTACTGCGGCACCTGAAGCTGCACCTCAAGCTCCGCCACCTGGAGCGGTGGAGGTCCATGACGGACCAAGGACGCACTGTGCGCGCACACGGCGGTGCCGGCGCCAAGTTCGTGTCGACTGCGGCGGGCCTGACCGATGCGGAATATCGGTTCGCGATCCAAGCCCGCCTGAACCAAGTCGACACGAACGCGACGCTCAAGCGCCGCCGCCTACGAGCCAACGCCACCTGCCGCGCACCGAACTGCTCGAGAGCAGAGACGCTGGCGCACGTTCTCAACCATTGTGCGCCGAACATGGACACAATTCGCCAGCGTCACGACAGCGCACTGGAGCAGATCGGAGCGCAACTGCAGTGCATGGTCGACCGCTCCCGTGGATCCCAGGAGATCCGACTGAACCAGACGGTACCGGGATACACGGGAGCGGCGCTCCGACCCGACATCCAGGTCAGCAATCCAGCGGCCAAGACCATGGTGATTGCCGACCTGGCGATCACCTTTGAAGACCAGCCGGCCAGTCAGCAGGCATCCTCGTCGCTCCAACTCAGCCACGACCACAAGATCCTCAAATACCAACCGATCGTGGCTGAGTTGCAGCACAAGGGCTGGCGGGTTCAGACGGCGGCCATCATCTACGGCTCGCTCGGCTCGGTTCACCCCAGCAACTTTGTGACTTACACAGAGAAGCTGGGGCTGCTCAAGCGTGAGGCTCGACGGCTAAACATCCAGCTGTCGAGCCATTGCATCAGAGCAAGCCACCGCATCTGGAACTGGCATTGCAGCCAGCACCGGATGCGGCAACAAAGCGGCACTGCCTCGCGAGCACCGCGCGGACCTGGGGGGGTCCCGCGGAGCACATCGCAGGCAGAGGCACGGTAAGCAGGTCATATTGACCGAAAGGGCACCATCCACGTAGGACACCACCCTAGCAAACCCAGTTCAGTATATTGACACCCTCCACTTAGTGACATGCATATTCAAACCGATACATATTCGTTAGGAGAGGTTACTAACTGGTAATATATCATCATTTCTCTGTTCTAATCAGTGTGAAAACTGATTGCCGGGCGACAAACCCGGCTTTATTTTCACATTCATTTTTGAGGGTGTCGCCTGGCAGAGCAGCTTGCTGTGAGCCTGCGACCGGTCTCCCGGGGATTGCACTCTCCCCCGGCGAGGCCCACTACACTTGACTCTTTCTACACTCCGACTTCCTCCCATCCCTCTCTCTCCGCGCACACTCTCTCTTTCTTCTAATTCTAGTCTCGTACTGAATTTAGTTAGTTTAGAGAGGATGCGCTTCTTCTGGCCGCTGCGCGACCGCTCCCCGTCCACGGACAGCGAGTGCTCCACAGCCAGTCAGAGCAGCCTCGCCAGCGACGCGTCTTTTTATAGCGCAGCTGGCGGGGAGGAGATGAGCACCGCGCCCTCTCGCCCAGCGGACCCGATAGTGGACCTCCGAGGGGATCCGCCAGCGGATCCACTGGGGGATCCACCAGAGGATCCGCTGGGGGACCAGCCGCCCATGCCGTGCTTCACGTTTGGAGCCGGCTGGGAGCCGCAAGACCCCCTCCGAGTCGCCGCGGGAGGTGCAAGCTTCCCGGGCCCCCAGCCACCCCCAGGCGCTGCAACTTCGGGCACGGGTGCGCAACCTGCTGCGCCCATTGCACCTCAACGTGCTGCGGCGCGGACGACCTCTGGCAGAAATGACAGAATCGCGCCGTCCTCCGCGCCGCAGCTCGTTTTTGACATCGAAGCGCCGTCCGCCCGATCCGCTCCGGGCGGACGGGTCCAAGATCCGAGCGGACGCGCCCTCCCCCCAGCTTTTCTCGGTCTCCCACTGACCGAGAACCGAGCTGATGGCGCTGCCCCAACAGCAGCGCCTCGAGCCCCGACGCCAGCCGAAGCCCCCCTCGACCGCGCCAGCCACACTGGCTCGCTCCGACCACCAGCGACTCTCCCGCCGACCGCCGCCGACTCCCTCGCCGACTGCGCGCCCCCCGCTCTCCCTGACCCCCCTTGTGCTCGCCCAGAACGAGGCGAATCGCTCGCCGATGGGCGAGCACCCGATCTCGCCACCGAGCGTGACGAGATTCCAGCACCAGCGCCACCGTCTTCCCCCCGTGAACTCTTGCAGCCGCTCAACGGCAGCTCCCAAGACGTGGCGCTGGCGGTGTACGCGCACAACGCCGCGCTCTTTGAGTGCACGTTGTGTGCGCACACCGCGCGGGATCTCGCCGCGCTCCAACAGCATCGGCGCTCCGCGCACCGCAACACCCGCTTCGTGGACCACTTCCACAGCGGGTGCGCGTGCGGCGTGAGCTTTTTCTCGCGTGCGGCGGCGACCAAGCACGCGCGCGAATGTCCAGAGAGCGCGTTCTCGGCCGCCGCCGCCGCGCGCACCGCAGCGGCCAACACCGCAGGTATGTCTCTCGGCGCCGACGAACGCGACGACCTCGCGTCCGCCGGCGTCTTGCATGATGTTGCATCCCCCGCCTTTGGCAGCATTTTGCCGGCTGCGCTTGCGACCGCGGCAGACGCACCGAGCGCCACCGCGACCGCAGACGCAGCCACGCAGCAGAGCACTGTGCCCCCCGCTGCCGCCCAACCCCCCGGCGTGCGCACGTCCCCCCCGTGCCGCGCGCCCTCTCGCCACCGTCCGCGCTGCGGATTGGTGGCAAACGCCGACGCCTCAACGGCGACGACGACGACAGCGGCGGTGACCTCGATGTGCTGATGCACGACGAGGACATCGCTGCACACGTGGAGGCGCTCCCAGAGCCGCACCACAACGGCGCAGCAGCACCTGTGCCGACCGGCCCCGCGACCACGCGCCGCCGCCACACGCGATGGGGACCCAGAGTGCTCGTGAACGTGGCGCGCCTTCCGCGCCGCACTCACACACGCTGGGGCCCTCCACTCCACCGCGACCACCAGCATGCAGCAAACATGGAGAACTCGAACCAGCTGCGGGTGGCCGCGGCGGAGGACGCAGCGACAGCGCGGAACGCGAGCGCAACAGCAGCAGCGACAGCGACGACCGCGCCAACGCGCCAACGACGACGCAGACGACCGACACCAGCGACGAGCGCGGCAACCGCGACAACCACGACGACACGCGAACCGACGCCGAGTACGACAACAAGCACCAGAGACGCGCCGACGCGCCAACGACGCCGCGGACGATCGAGAGCGGCGACAACAACGACGAGCGCGCCGACTGCGAACACGAGCGCGACGACGGCGACACCTGCGACGACGACACGCGCGACACCTGCGAGCGCGACAACGACAGCAACGACTCGAACCAAGGCACCGGGTCCGACGGCAACAGCGACGGCCACAGCTCCGACGGCGACACCATCGGACGCAACCTGGACCCTGCGATTTGACGGCGCATGCCGCCACAACCCAGGGCCAGGCGGAGCTGGCGCAGCGCTGTTCGCCCCCGACGGAGCCGTAGTATGGACTTGCGTCCACTACATGCCCGGCACCGAGACGAACAACACGGCCGAGTACACGGCCATGCTGACGGGTGTCGAGAGCGCAGTGCAGCACGGCGCCACGAGCCTGCGCGTGGAAGGCGACAGCCACCTTGTGCTGTCGCAGGTACGCGGCACGTTCGCCTGCGCGAACAAACGCCTGCGCGGCCTGCGCAACCGCGTCCGCGCGGCACTGCGGCGCATCGAGTGCACGCGGCTGGTGCACATCGACCGGCAGGCCAACGCGCACGCCGACCGCCTCGCCAACCGCGCGCTCGACACCAAGCGCACCAAGACTCAGTGCGCGCAGCACTGTGAGGGCGATGAGCGCTGCTACCACCCTGAGCGGCCCCTGGCGTCCCGCAGCGAACGGCCAGCACCCGAGCAACAGCGCAGCGACCACGGCGACTCCGCCCACGACCACGCCGACAACGACGTGGACATGGAAGCGGACGAGGCCGACGCCGCGACAGCAGCGCGCAATGAAGGCGAGCTCTTTCCGGCCATGCCGCTCAGCGCGGACGCGTTCCCTGCCCGGCAGCCGCGACTGCGCCTCCGTCAGCTCAGCGACGAGGAATTCGACGCAGCCGCGGCGGCCGTGGAGCAGATGGCGCAGATCTGGGCGTGCCGCATTGACGACGCCCCAGATTGGGACACGGGCGAAGGGTACATCCAGGCCCTACCCACCCAGCTCCGCGCCGCGCTCCAGCAGTACAGCGTCCCCCCGCCCGTCCAGCCGCCAGCGCGCCGCACCCGTGCGCCGCCCAAGCCAGCCCGACCGTCGCGCACTGCGCACGACCACCGCGAGCAGCGTCTCGACGAGGCGCTCGACGACCTCGCGGCAGTGCAGCAGCGCGCCGCGCCCGACCGCCAGCAAATCAAGAAGGCGCGGCGGCGGGTGGCGAGGATCCGGGCGGCGCTCGAGACCCAGCGCGTGCGCCAGCAGTTTGGGACGCGCGAACGCGAGTGCGTCGAGGCCATCCTCGCGCGCGCGCATCCAGACGCGACGGCACCGTCGCCGGCCACGTGCCCGCTGCCGAGCGAGACGCTCCAGCAACACTTTACGGGCACGTGCACGCCGGCGACGACCTTTGACTACGACGCCGCTGAGGGCGCCAAGTTCCGCGACTCGATCCGACCGTCGGCCACGACCGAGGAACACGACGCCGACGCACTGTGCGACGCGCCGACGGTCGACGAGGTCGAGGACCAGCTCAAACGCGCGAAGGCGGCGACGAGCCCCGGCCACGATGGCATCGGGTACGACGTGCTCAAGCGTTTCGCAACGCAAATCGCGCCGATGCTCGCCGCCGCCTTCGCGTTCTGCTGGCGCCACCAGCGCGTACCGGCCGTGTGGAAGGTCGGCAACGTCCGCTTGATCCACAAGAAGGGAGACGCTGTCGACCCATCCAACTGGCGGCCGATTTGCCTCCAGCCCACCGTGTACAAACTTTACACCGGGCTGCTCGCGCAGCGCCTGTCACGATGGCTGGAGGCAAACGGCCGCCTGCCGATGACGCAGAAGGGGTTTCGGCCATTCAACGGGTGCCACGAGAACAATTTCGTGAGCACCACGTTGCTGGACCAGACCCGGCGCCTGCACCGCAAGTTGTACCTCGTCTGGTACGACTTGCGGGACGCGTTCGGCTCGCTGCCGCAGCAGCTTATGTGGAGCGTGCTGGCAGACATGGGCGCGGCACCAGAGTTTGTGCAGCGCTGCCGCACGCTCTACGCGGACGCGTCCTTCACCATCACCAACGCCGCGGACGGCACCACACAGCCGATCCGTCGCGAGGTGGGGGTGTTCCAAGGCTGTCCGCTGAGCCCACTTCTCTTCATCACCGCGCTCGCACCGCTGCAACGCGTGCTCGAGCGGCTTGATGGCGTCGGCGTTGCGCTCGCGGACGGCGTGCGACCGTGCTGCGCAGCGTACGCCGACGACATTAAGGTTTACTGTGACAGCGCCGACGGCATCCGCCGGTGCCACGACGCTGTCACACAATTCTTGTCGTGGACGGGGTTGCGTGCGAACCCAAAGAAATGCGCAGCCCTCGGAGTCACAACGAATGCGCGTGGCAACCCCGTCCTCGACAAGACTCTCCAGCTCGCCGTGGACGACGAAGCCATCCCCACGCTCGGGCTACATGAGTCCTACGCGTACCTCGGCGTGGGTGATGGCTTCGACCACGTGCGCCACCGCCTCCAGCTCGAACCCAAGCTCAAGCAGCTCAAGCTGGAGGCGGTGGCGCTACTGCGATCGGAGCTGGCGCCATGGCAGATTCTCAAGGCGCTCAAGGTATACATCTACCCGAAGGTAGAGTACGCCTTGCGGCACCTACGCCCGCTCCGATCGCAGCTCGAAGGCTTCGACCGAGCAGTCAGCCGCGGCATGCGCCACCTGCTGCGCCTCCCACCCACCGCGACGACAGAGATCCTCTACTCGCCAACGTCTAGCGGTGGGTTGGGACTATTGCCTCTCGTGGAGACACACCAGGCGCTCCAGGTGGCGCACGCATGGCAGATGCTGCACTCCAAGGACCTTGCGATCCGCGCCATTGCGCGAGAGCAGGTCGTGCAGATCTGCCGCACGCGCCACACTCTGGACGTCGAGCACTGGCGAGACGGCGAGCGCAGAGAAGAGATGGTGCAGCTCTTTCTCAACTCGAAGCTCGCCGATTCGCCACACGCCCCGTCCAAGCGACGCAACGGCGACATCGGTTCGCTCTGGGTGGACGTCCAGCGCCACCTGCGGACATGGGAGCTGGCGCTGGACACCCGCCACGACAACGGCACCACCGAGCTGCTGCAACTGAAGGTGCCGCACCACCACAAGTGGCTCAGCCACAAAACGGTACTGCGGCACCTGAAGCTGCACCTCAAGCTCCGCCACCTGGAGCGGTGGAGGTCCATGACGGACCAAGGACGCACTGTGCGCGCACACGGCGGTGCCGGCGCCAAGTTCGTGTCGACTGCGGCGGGCCTGACCGATGCGGAATATCGGTTCGCGATCCAAGCCCGCCTGAACCAAGTCGACACGAACGCGACGCTCAAGCGCCGCCGCCTACGAGCCAACGCCACCTGCCGCGCACCGAACTGCTCGAGAGCAGAGACGCTGGCGCACGTTCTCAACCATTGTGCGCCGAACATGGACACAATTCGCCAGCGTCACGACAGCGCACTGGAGCAGATCGGAGCGCAACTGCAGTGCATGGTCGACCGCTCCCGTGGATCCCAGGAGATCCGACTGAACCAGACGGTACCGGGATACACGGGAGCGGCGCTCCGACCCGACATCCAGGTCAGCAATCCAGCGGCCAAGACCATGGTGATTGCCGACCTGGCGATCACCTTTGAAGACCAGCCGGCCAGTCAGCAGGCATCCTCGTCGCTCCAACTCAGCCACGACCACAAGATCCTCAAATACCAACCGATCGTGGCTGAGTTGCAGCACAAGGGCTGGCGGGTTCAGACGGCGGCCATCATCTACGGCTCGCTCGGCTCGGTTCACCCCAGCAACTTTGTGACTTACACAGAGAAGCTGGGGCTGCTCAAGCGTGAGGCTCGACGGCTAAACATCCAGCTGTCGAGCCATTGCATCAGAGCAAGCCACCGCATCTGGAACTGGCATTGCAGCCAGCACCGGATGCGGCAACAAAGCGGCACTGCCTCGCGAGCACCGCGCGGACCTGGGGGGGTCCCGCGGAGCACATCGCAGGCAGAGGCACGGTAAGCAGGTCATATTGACCGAAAGGGCACCATCCACGTAGGACACCACCCTAGCAAACCCAGTTCAGTATATTGACACCCTCCACTTAGTGACATGCATATTCAAACCGATACATATTCGTTAGGAGAGGTTACTAACTGGTAATATATCATCATTTCTCTGTTCTAATCAGTGTGAAAACTGATTGCCGGGCGACAAACCCGGCTTTATTTTCACATTTATTTCTGAGCTCGGTCGGACTGCGAGCAGCTTGCTGCCTCGTCTCTGGCTCGGTTTCCCGGGGATTGCACCTTCCCCCGGCGAGGCCAACCCTCTATATTACGGTAGTTGTCTATTCCCTTGTTATCTTTACTGTGTTGTTTATATTTGCTACCCTTCTATTTCGCTATTGTTCTTTCTGCTCTTTCGGTAGTCGGAAACAGT
The DNA here is from genome assembly GCA_006386115.1 of Globisporangium splendens. NCBI lineage: Eukaryota > Oomycota > Peronosporomycetes > Pythiales > Pythiaceae > Globisporangium > Globisporangium splendens. Next base: position 499,698 of record VFIW01000038.1, read on the forward strand.
ACCTAATTAGACAGGCGCAGAGTAGACAGGCGGTAGTGTAACTTGCGTGTCAAAAAAAAAAAAAGAAGAAAAAAAAAAAAAAAAAAAAAGTCGACCCCACAAAAGAGCACTTTGCCACGCTTCTAGAGCGAACTAAAACAAAAGAAAAACATCAAAAGTAAGAAGACACGCAGGGCTACAAGAGAACACAAGGAATAGATAATTTTACCATAATATATCAACAGTTGGTATGCGTCTCTACTGGCCCCGTTTCGAGACCCGCGACCGCGCGGACTCCATCGGGAGCAACGCCTCCACTGTCTCGTCCAGTCAGGGGTCGCTCGGCAGCGATGCCGGCTTCCTCCTAGACAGCGACGAGGACAGCGACGTCGAGGACGACCTCGACAACGACGAAGACCACCACCACCACGCTCACGAAGACCCGCCGCCGCCACCACCACCCCAAACCCGCGCCACGGTCACGGAGGTGCACCCGCACAGAGGACCACACTACGTGTGCACTCTGTGTGGGTTCAGCGCCCCCCACATGTTCGTGCTCGGCCGCCACCGCGCACTCGCACACGAGAATGACCACTTTGTGGACATCTTCACGTGCGAGTGTGCGTGCGACCGGCACTTTACCACCCGCGGTGCTGCTGCTAACCACGAACGTGGATGCAGCACCGCCCAGAACACTACCACACTTGGCCTTGCGCCACAGAATGATGGTCCTGACCCGGAGACAGCCGCGCCAAGCAGCATCCCCGAGCCAGGGCCACCCCCAACCACGATGTCCCCCCCCGCCACGGTACCCGAGCGCACTTCAACGTGCACGAGTACCGTCGGCTACCAAACCGAGGGTGCCAAGAGGCGCCGCCTCGCCCCTCCCCTCCCCGATGACGAACGTCAGCAAGGTGCCAGTGTACCCCCCTCCCAGACGACGGTGTTCCTCACCGACCTGCTGACGCTCACCCGGTACCGAGTACACCAAGACAACGACGCCGCACACCCAGTCCCCCCTCCAGCGACGACAACGACAACAACCAACACTCAGGTAAGTATAGTGAACTCAAATGAAATGGTTATTAACTATGATTATGCCCCTACAGCGACGGTTTTCGGCCCCCAGACCGAAAATCCAATATACGAAAACGAGAACCCGAGCACCTACGAAGACGACGACGCATGGGCGGAGTCAACCGACAGTGCCCGAGCACAAATCGACATCCCTCCGGCCCAGACCAGCTTTTTTGACGAAGAAAACTCAAGTTTGGATGCGGCAATTGCGGTTTCTGGCCCTGGGACCGCCGTAACGGCTAATCTCAGGCCAGGAACTCCACGCACAACCGCCGCAACATGTGAGATGACCCAGGACCCAGCTCCAATGACTGGTCTGAGTGCAGAACCGGCACATTTGACCCAATTTGGACCTGGTGCACCTACGAACCCAGCTCCAGCGACCAGCCCAAGTACGGAAAGTGCACTTTTGACCAGATTTGGTGCAAATGCAACCAGGGACCAAGCATCTGGTGCTAGTCCAGGGCCTGTGTCAGCTATTGCTGGTGGCACAGGAGCAAATGCAAGACCAGAACCGACCGAAAGTGCACTTCCGCGTGCGCGGCCACCCCGCGCGAACCTAACTACTGCTCGGAACAGTAGTTTGGGCCCCAGAAATGCAATTTCTGTGGGGGAAAGTGCAAATGCACGGACAACTACTGCTCCGAGCAGTAGTTTGAGCCATGAGAACGCTCCGCCCGTGCCAGAGAATGCTCTAGCACGTCTAACTACTGCTCGGAACAGTAGTTTGGGCCCCAGAAATGCAATTTCTGTGGGGGAAAGTGCAAAAATGCAATTTCTGTGGGGGAAAGTGCAAATGCACGCACAATTACTGCTCCGAGCAGTAGTTTGAGCCATGAGAACGCTCCGCCAGTGCCAGAGAATGCTCTAGCACGTCCAACTACTGCTCGGAACAGTAGTTTGGGCCCCAGAAATGCAATTTCTGTGGGGAAAAGTGCAAATGCACGCACAACTACTGCTCCGAGCAGTAGTTTGAGCCATGAGAACGCTCCGCCCGTGCCAGAGAATGCTCTAGCACGTACAACTACTGCTCGGAACAGTAGTTTGGGCCCCAGAAATGCAATTTCTGTGGGGGAAAGTGCAAATGCACGAACAACTACTGCTCCGAGCAGTAGTTTGAGCCATGAGAACGCTCCGCCCGTGCCAGAGAATGCTCTAGCACGTACAACTACTGCTCGGAACAGTAGTTTGGGCCCCAGAAATGCAATTTCTGTGGGGGAAAGTGCAAATGCACGCACAACTACTGCTCCGAGAAGTAGTTTGAGCCATGAGAACGCTCCGCCCGTGCCAGAGAATGCTCTAGCACGTCCAACTACTGCTCGGAACAGTAGTTTGGGCCCCAGAAATGCAATTTCTGTGGGGGAAAGCGCAAATGCACGCACAACTACTGCTCCGAGCAGTAGTTTGAGCCATGAGAACGCTCCGCCCGTGCCAGAGAATGCTCTAGCACGTCCAACTACTGCTCTGAACAGTAGTTTGGGCCCCAGAAATGCAATTTCTGTGGGGGAAAGTGCAAATGCACGCACAACTACTGCTCCGAGCAGTGGTTTGAGCCATGAGAACGCTCCGCCCGTGCCAGAGAATGCTCTAGCACGTCCAACTACTGCTCGGAACAGTAGTTTGGGCCCCAGAAATGCAATTTTGGAGGCGGCTAGTACAGCGATGAGAACGAGGACTCAAGGAGAGCGAACCCTCACCGCGAACCCATTGAATTGGAGGTCAGACACGGTGCCAGCGGCCCGTCCTGACCGAAATGAGCGAGTTTTGACGGCGAGACCGTCTCGATGGCGATCCGCAACCACTCCTACGACGCCAATCACGACTGAAGCTATCAACGAGACCCCGGCGACCACGACAACGACCCAAGCGATCACGCCAGAAGCACCAGACGACGGCCGGCCATGGTTATTGAGATTTGATGGAGCATGTCCAGGAAATCCAGGGAAAGGAGGCGCTGGATCAGCCCTCTATGAACCTGGAGGAGCCATCCTCTGGACATGCCACCACTTTCTACCCGAGAATTTCAACACAAACAACACCGCCGAGTACACAGCGTTACTCGACGGCGTCCAGGCGGCCAAACGACATGGAGCAAGGCGACTCCGAGTGGAAGGGGATAGCATACTCGTCATCAGGCAGGTCCGAGGCATATATGCATGCGGCAATAAGCGTCTGAGAGCACTTAGAAACCGCATCCTCGGATGCCTACGGAGCCTCGACAGCTTCGAGCTCCACAACATCGACCGCAAGGCAAACACCCAAGCGGACGCACTCGCAAACCGTGCACTCGACCACGCCGCAACGAAATCGGTGTGCGCGGTGCACTGTGCTGGCGATGACCGATGCTGGACCCCGATCCAACGGAAGACGACCTCGCAGCTGCCATCACCCAAGGCCACCGTCGGTTGAGGAAATGAAGGAAAACCAGCGTACGATGACGAAGACGAAGTAGTGCGCCGTGATGAGGGAAGGTGGTACGCACCTTGTACGACTGGTACACCAGGCACGATCCGGCCAAACGACCAAGACTGTCGCGCCAACTACGAGCGCTTGAGTTGAGACTAGGATGAAAGAGTCCGAGCGTCATCGAGATGTTTCGCAAGAAGATGGCCACCAGATCACCGGTCTGTGAGGTTGTGAACGGGAAGGATATTACAGCACTTCTATGCAAATGTATGACCTATCCAGGCGTAATACTACACAACGAAGAAACCCCGATCAATGATGAAGACCAAGAAGAAAACCACAGCGACCAAGACGATGATGCGACCACCACGACCAAGCACACAGCACCGTGAAGCGCGACTTGAAGAAGCACTCGACGACCTGATCATCGCACAGCGGGCTGAACCCAGCCAACAAGGACGCATCCAAAAAGCACGTCGGCGGGTGGGCCGAGTGAAAGCGGCAATCCTGAGATCAAAGCTCCGGCTCAAATTTGAGCAAAAAGAAAAAGAGTGCGTACAGGAACTCCTCCGAGGAGTGAACGAGGACGTCACTGAGGGTCCAATGGAAGACACCACCTGTCCCATCGGCAGGGAGGACCTGTACGCATTCTTCCAAGGCGTCAACACACCGAACATGGTGTTTGACTTTGACAGCGATGTAGGAGCACCGTTCCGAGCGGTGCTCCAGCGGCTGCCACCCCCGGAGCAGGTCCGAGAGGCATTAACCGATGACCTCACGATAGATGAGATCGAGGACCAACTCCAGATCGTGAACGGTGCCTCCAGCCCCGGACTGGATGGCATCGGCCACGATGTATATAAGCACTTCCGGCTCCAGTTGCTACCCGCACTCCACGCAGCCTTCAGCTTCTGCTGGAAGCACAGAAAGGTCCCCACTGCGTGGAAAGTGGGCACGGTCAGGCTCCTATACAAAAAGGGAGACCCGAACCAACCCAGCAACTGGAGACCGATATGCTTGCAACAATGCATCTACAAGCTCTACTCAGGCATCCTTGCGAAGAGATTCACTCGTTGGATGGACACCAACGAGCGATTCTCACTAGCGCAGAAGGGATTCAGAGCATTCAATGGATGCCACGAACACAACTTCCTGAGCACCTCGCTCCTCGACCAAACGAGACGGATGCACAGGAAGTTGTACAACGTGTGGTATGACCTGAAGAATGCCTTCGGGTCCCTGCCACAGGAGCTCATGTGGCGAGTCCTCGGGATGCTCCGAGTCGATGCTGCTTTCATCGAGCGCGCTCAGAACATCTACGAGGACTCCCACTTTGTCGTGAACAACGCCCACGATGGCCCCACGGACCCCATCCGCCAGGAGATCGGCGTGTACCAGGGTTGCCCGCTCAGTCCGTACCTCTTCATTGCGGCCCTGATACCGCTGCTCCGAGGGCTCCAGGAGCTACCTGGCGTGGGAGTGCCGCTCGCGGAGAACTTCAGACCATGTGTCTCGGCGTACGCCGACGACATCAAGATCTTCAGTGACTCCGCGAGCGGCATCAGGTCAGCGCACCAACTAGTGGAACGTTTCCTGAAATGGACCACGATGCGAGCCAACCCGTCCAAGTGCGCTCTGCTGGCGGTAACCACGAACTCCCGTGGGAACCCTGAGCTCGACACCGAGCTCCAGCTGCATCTGGACGGCACCCCGATACCCAGGCTCACTCTCAGCGACAGCTATGCATACCTAGGTATCGGGGATGGCTTTGACCACATCCAGCGCAGGTTTGCCTTGGTGCCAAAGCTGGGGGAGTTGAAAAAGAACGTGGTGGCACTCCTCCGCTCACCTTTGGCACCATGGCAGATCCTGAAGGCAGTGAAGACGTACATCTACCCCCAGGTAGAATACGCGCTCCGCCATCTCAGGCCCCTGCACTCCCAACTCCAGGGTTTCGACCGCGTACTGAGCAAGGGTCTGAGGCACCTCCTCCGCCTACCCAGTTCCGCCACCACAGCGTTCATGTACGCACCGACATCCCATGGAGGCCTGGGGCTACTGCCACTCACCGAGCTCCATGCAGCACTGCAGATAGCTCATGGGTGGCAGATGCTCCACTCCAAAGACCACACCATCCAGGCGGTGGCGCGCACGCAGATCACGCAGATCATACGAAAGCGCTACCGGCTGGATGAAGAGTACTGGAAGGAGCGCACCGAGGAAGCCATCCAACGCTTCCTCAACTCCGACCTGGACTCATCGCTCACGAACATCAGGAAGCGAAGGAACGGCGACATCGGCTCGCTCTGGACAGACATCCAGCGCCACCTGGCCACACACCAGCTCCGACTAGCCGATGTCGTCGACCCCAGCTCCGGCGAGCGACAGTGGCTCCAATTGAAGACCCCGAGCTCCAGGGACTGGCTCGAGCACACCACCGTGCTCCGACAGGTCAAGCTCCACATGAAGAATGCACACCTAAACAGGTGGAAGGAGATGTCGGACCAAGGACGCACGGTGCGAGCTCAGGGCGGTCCCGGGAGCTCATTCCTCACGCGTGGCACCGGCATGTGGGACAATGACTATGTCTTTGCAGTCCAAGCGCGCCTCAATCAGCTGGACACCAGGTCGGTGCTCAAGCGAAAAAGGGTGCGTACGAACGCCACATGCCGGTACGCTGAGTGCCGGAGCACGGAGACACTAGCCCACGTGCTGAACCACTGCCCCGGCACCAGCGACGCGGTGACCAAGCGCCACGACTCCGCGTTGAAGCTGATTACCGACACACTCCAGCCCCGAGTGCTCCGATCGCAGGAGCGACTCCAACTCCGAGTCAACGAGACGGTCGAAGGTATGGCAGGTCAGCTCCGGCCAGACCTCCAGCTCTTCGACACCAGGAGCAAGACGGTGGTGGTCGCCGACCTGGCGATCACCTACGAAGACCACCAGCAGGACGGACCCGAGTTCTCCAGCCTAGCGGCCTCAGCCCAGCGCAAGATTGAGAAGTACCAACCCATCAAGGTGCATTTGATGCAGCAAGGATGGACGGTACACCTATCTGCACTGGTGTACGGCTCGCTCGGCTCGGTGCTACCTGGGAACTTCAAGGTATACACCGAGGAGCTCGGGCTCCTGAAGAAGGATGCCAGGCGGCTCAACACCACCATCTCGACCGAAGCGATCAAGGCGAGCCGCCGCATCTGGAACCTCCACTGCGCCCTACACCGAGGGCCAACCCGACGTGTGGAGACGCAAGCGACGACGCATCCAGATCCAGTCCAGATCCAGACTCCAGACCGACGACTCCAGGCCAGTCCTGCTCAACTCCAACATGATCCAGCACCAGAACGCCGGCCCCAACCCACGGACACCCGGGCACCAGCCCCGGAGCAGCGAAAACGACGCGTGCGAATCACGGCACCGGCACCGGAGCAACAACAGGGAGATCGGCCAGCCACGAACTCGGCACCAGACGAACGGCAGCGACACCAGACGCTCCATCACCGGCATCCAGCACCTCCAGGACGACAACCCGAGCTCCAACACCGACTCCCGCCCGTGCGGAACCAACCCAACCAGCCCCGGCACCGGCGCCCGACGCTCCGAGGTGGAGCTCCGGTGCACCGAGCTCCAGCGACCGAAACGACGCGACCGACACCGGAACTTCAACGCGGGCAACCAAGCGGCACCGGAACGCAAGTGAGACGGTCCACACTGTCCACGAGCATAGCCGGGACAGCAGCAGGGCCCAGATCAGCACCAGCTCCGACCAGAGGGGGGACAGACGGAGAAGCACGGAGGCCCACGCCTCCGGCGCGCGCAGGCAGATCGACAAGCGACCCCACAGCCACCCGACGACCCCGAAGCGCATTCAGTGCGACAGCCGGGACACCAGCGACACGACAACCCCGACGCGCATACAGTGCGACAGCCGGGACACCAGCGACACGACCGGCCCGACGCACATACAGTGCGACAGCCGGGACACCAGCGACACGACCGGCCCGACGCACATACAGTGCGACAGCCGGGACACCAGAGGCGCCGACACGTGGTCCGGGGGGACCCACCGGCACCAACCAGAGCGTGTAGTGACTACACATCAAAAGGACATCGTGCGAACCCAGCCTCCCCAAGGCTACCAGGGCATCACCCACGTAGGGAACGGCCCTCCAAACCCAAGAGACGCAACATGGTCACAATGAGGTAACCTCTTTATACCTGATAACCTCTTTATTTGATCGTTAATTGGTAAATATACATTCTTTCTCTGTTCTAATCAGTGTGAAAACTGATTGCCGGGCGACAAACCCGGCTTTATTTTCACATTTATTTCTGAGCTCGGTCGGACCGCGAGCAGCTTGCTGCCTCGTCTCTGGCTCGGTTTCCCGGGGATTGCACCTTCCCCCGGCGAGGCCAACCCTCTATATTACGGTAGTTGTCTATTCCCTTGTTATCTTTACTGTGTTGTTTATATTTGCTACCCTTCTATTTCGCTATTGTTCTTTCTGCTCTTTCGGTAGTCGGAAACAGTACCTAATTAGACAGGCGCAGAGTAGACAGGCGGTAGTGTAACTTGCGTGTCAAAAAAAAAAAAAGAAGAAAAAAAAAAAAAAGAGGAAAGTCGACCCCACAAAAGAGCACTTTGCCACGCTTCTAGAGCGAACTAAAACAAAAGAAAAACATCAAAAGTAAGAAGACACGCAGGGCTACAAGAGAACACAAGGAATAGATAATTTCACCGTAATATATTAACAGTTGGTATGCGTCTCTACTGGCCCCGTTTCGAGACCCGCGACCGCGCGGACTCCATCGGGAGCAACGCCTCCACTGTCTCGTCCAGTCAGGGGTCGCTCGGCAGCGATGCCGGCTTCCTCCTAGACAGCGACGAGGACAGCGACGTCGAGGACGACCTCGACAACGACGAAGACCACCACCACCACGCTCACGAAGACCCGCCGCCGCCACCACCACCCCAAACCCGCGCCACGGTCACGGAGGTGCACCCGCACAGAGGACCACACTACGTGTGCACTCTGTGTGGGTTCAGCGCCCCCCACATGTTCGTGCTCGGCCGCCACCGCGCACTCGCACACGAGAATGACCACTTTGTGGACATCTTCACGTGCGAGTGTGCGTGCGACCGGCACTTTACCACCCGCGGTGCTGCTGCTAACCACGAACGTGGATGCAGCACCGCCCAGAACACTACCACACTTGGCCTTGCGCCACAGAATGATGGTCCTGACCCGGAGACAGCCGCGCCAAGCAGCATCCCCGAGCCAGGGCCATCCCCAACCACGATGTCCCCCCTCGCCACGGTACCCGAGCGCACTTCAACGTGCACGAGTACCGTCGGCTACCAAACCGAGGGTGCCAAGAGGCGCCGCCTCGCCCCTCCCCTCCCCGATGACGAACGTCAGCAAGGTGCCAGTGTACCCCCCTCCCAGACGACGGTGTTCCTCACCGACCTGCTGACGCTCACCCGGTACCGAGTACACCAAGACAACGACGCCGCACACCCAGTCCCCCCTCCAGCGACGACAACGACAACAACCAACACTCAGGTAAGTATAGTGAACTCAAATGAAATGGTTATTAACTATGATTATCCCCTACAGCGACGGTTTTCGGCCCCCAGACCGAAAACCCAACATACGAAAACGAGAATCCGAGCACCTACGAAGACGACGACGCATGGGCGGAGTCAACCGACAGTGCCCGAGCACAAATCGACATCCCTCCGGCCCAGACCAGCTTTTTTGACGAAGAAAACTCAAGTTTGGATGCGGCAATTGCGGTTTCTGGCCCTGGGACCGCCGTAACGGCTGATCTCAGGCCAGGAACTCCACGCACAACCGCCGCAACATGTGAGATGACCCAAGACCCAGCTCCAATGACTGGTCTGAGTGCAGAACCGGCACTTTTGACCCAATTTGGGCCTGGTGCACCTACGAACCCAGCTCCAGCGACCAGCCCAAGTACGGAAAGTGCACTTTTGACCAGATTTGGTGCAAATGCAACCAGGGACCAAGCATCTGGTGCTAGTCCAGGGCCTGTGTCAGCTATTGCTGGTGGCACAGGAGCAAATGCAAGACCAGAACCGACCGAAAGTGCACTTCCGCGTGCGCGGCCACCCCGCGCGAACCTAACTACTGCTCGGAACAGTAGTTTGGGCCCCAGAAATGCAATTTCTGTGGGGGAAAGTGCAAATGCACGCACAACTACTGCTCCGAGCAGTAGTTTGAGCCATGAGAACGCTCCGCCCGTGCCAGAGAATGCTCTAGCACGTCCAACTACTGCTCGGAACAGTAGTTTGGGCCCCAGAAATGCAATTTCTGTGGGGGAAAGTGCAAATGCACGCACAACTACTGCTCCGAGCAGTAGTTTGAGCCATGAGAACGCTCCGCCCGTGCCAGAGAATGCTCTAGCACGTCCAACTACTGCTCGGAACAGTAGTTTGGGCCCCAGAAATGCAATTTCTGTGGGGGAAAGTGCAAATGCACGCACAACTACTGCTCCGAGCAGTAGTTTGAGCCATGAGAACGCTCCGCCCGTGCCAGAGAATGCTCTAGCACGTCCAACTACTGCTCGGAACAGTAGTTTGGGCCCCAGAAATGCAATTTCTGTGGGGGAAAGTGCAAATGCACGCACAACTACTGCTCCGAGCAGTAGTTTGAGCCATGAGAACGCTCCGCCCGTGCCAGAGAATGCTCTAGCACGTCCAACTACTGCTCGGAACAGTAGTTTGGGCCCCAGAAATGCAATTTCTGTGGGGGAAAGTGCAAATGCACGCACAACTACTGCTCCGAGCAGTAGTTTGAGCCATGAGAACGCTCCGCCCGTGCCAGAGAATGCTCTAGCACGTCCAACTACTGCTCGGAACAGTAGTTTGGGCCCCAGAAATGCAATTTCTGTGGGGGAAAGTGCAAATGCACGCACAACTACTGCTCCGAGCAGTAGTTTGAGCCATGAGAACGCTCCGCCCGTGCCAGAGAATGCTCTAGCACGTCCAACTACTGCTCGGAACAGTAGTTTGGGCCCCAGAAATGCAATTTTGGAGGCGGCTAGTACAGCGATGAGAACGAGGACTCAAGGAGAGCGAACCCTCACCGCGAACCCATTGAATTGGAGGTCAGACACGGTGCCAGCGGCCCGTCCTGACCGAAATGAGCGAGTTTTGACGGCGAGACCGTCTCGATGGCGATCCGCAACCACTCCTACGACGCCAACCACGACTGAAGCTATCAACGAGACCCCGGCGACCACGACAACGACCCAAGCGATCACGCCAGAAGCACCAGACGACGGCCGGCCATGGTTATTGAGATTTGATGGAGCATGTCCAGGAAATCCAGGGAAAGGAGGCGCTGGATCAGCCCTCTATGAACCTGGAGGAGCCATCCTCTGGACATGCCACCACTTTCTACCCGAGAATTTCAACACAAACAACACCGCCGAGTACACAGCGTTACTCGACGGCGTCCAGGCGGCCAAACGACATGGAGCAAGGCGACTCCGAGTGGAAGGGGATAGCATACTCGTCATCAGGCAGGTCCGAGGCATATATGCATGCGGCAATAAGCGTCTGAGAGCACTTAGAAACCGCATCCTCAGATGCCTACGGAGCCTCGACAGCTTCGAGCTCCACCACATCGACCGCAAGGCAAACACCCAAGCGGACGCACTCGCAAACCGTGCACTCGACCACGCCGCAACGAAATCGGTGTGCGCGGTGCACGGTGCTGGCGATGACCGATGCTGGACCCCGATCCAACGGAAGACGACCTCGCAGCGGCCAGACCCAGAGGCCACCGTCGATGAGGAAATGAAGGAAACCAGCGACGATGACGAAGAAGTAGTGCGCCGTGATGAGGGAGAGGTGTACGCACCTGTACGACTGGAACCAGGCACGATCCCGGCAAAACGACCAAGACTGCAACTACGAGCGCTGAGTGAGAACGAGGATGAAAAGAGCCGAGCGATAATAGAGAGGTTCGCCAAGAAGATGGCCACCAAGATCACCGACTGTGAGGATTGGGAAACCGGAGAAGGATATATTACAGCACTTACTATGCAAATGTATGACCTACTCCAGGAGTACTCCACAACGAAGAAACCCCGATCAATGATGAAGACCAAGAAGAAAACCACAGCGACCAAGACGATGATGCGACCACCACGACCAAGCACACAGCACCGTGAAGCGCGACTTGAAGAAGCACTCGACGACCTGATCATCGCACAGCGGGCTGAACCCAGCCAACAAGGACGCATCCAAAAAGCACGTCGGCGGGTGGGCCGAGTGAAAGCGGCAATCCTGAGATCAAAGCTCCGGCTCAAATTTGAGCAAAAAGAAAAAGAGTGCGTACAGGAACTCCTCCGAGGAGTGAACGAGGACGTCACTGAGGGTCCAATGGAAGACACCACCTGTCCCATCGGCAGGGAGGACCTGTACGCATTCTTCCAAGGCGTCAACACACCGAACATGGTGTTTGACTTTGACAGCGATGTAGGAGCACCGTTCCGAGCGGTGCTCCAGCGGCTGCCACCCCCGGAGCAGGTCCGAGAGGCATTAACCGATGACCTCACGATAGATGAGATCGAGGACCAACTCCAGATCGTGAACGGTGCCTCCAGCCCCGGACTGGATGGCATCGGCCACGATGTATATAAGCACTTCCGGCTCCAGTTGCTACCCGCACTCCACGCAGCCTTCAGCTTCTGCTGGAAGCACAGAAAGGTCCCCACTGCGTGGAAAGTGGGCACGGTCAGGCTCCTATACAAAAAGGGAGACCCGAACCAACCCAGCAACTGGAGACCGATATGCTTGCAACAATGCATCTACAAGCTCTACTCAGGCATCCTTGCGAAGAGATTCACTCGTTGGATGGACACCAACGAGCGATTCTCACTAGCGCAGAAGGGATTCAGAGCATTCAATGGATGCCACGAACACAACTTCCTGAGCACCTCGCTCCTCGACCAAACGAGACGGATGCACAGGAAGTTGTACAACGTGTGGTATGACCTGAAGAATGCCTTCGGGTCCCTGCCACAGGAGCTCATGTGGCGAGTCCTCGGGATGCTCCGAGTCGATGCTGCTTTCATCGAGCGCGCTCAGAACATCTACGAGGACTCCCACTTTGTCGTGAACAACGCCCACGATGGCCCCACGGACCCCATCCGCCAGGAGATCGGCGTGTACCAGGGTTGCCCGCTCAGTCCGTACCTCTTCATTGCGGCCCTGATACCGCTGCTCCGAGGGCTCCAGGAGCTACCTGGCGTGGGAGTGCCGCTCGCGGAGAACTTCAGACCATGTGTCTCGGCGTACGCCGACGACATCAAGATCTTCAGTGACTCCGCGAGCGGCATCAGGTCAGCGCACCAACTAGTGGAACGCTTCCTGAAATGGACCACGATGCGAGCCAACCCGTCCAAGTGCGCTCTGCTGGCGGTAACCACGAACTCCCGTGGGAACCCTGAGCTCGACACCGAGCTCCAGCTGCATCTGGACGGCACCCCGATACCCAGGCTCACTCTCAGCGACAGCTATGCATACCTAGGTATCGGGGATGGCTTTGACCACATCCAGCGCAGGTTTGCCTTGGTGCCAAAGCTGGGGGAGTTGAAAAAGAACGTGGTGGCACTCCTCCGCTCACCTTTGGCACCATGGCAGATCCTGAAGGCAGTGAAGACGTACATCTACCCCCAGGTAGAATACGCGCTCCGCCATCTCAGGCCCCTGCACTCCCAACTCCAGGGTTTCGACCGCGTACTGAGCAAGGGTCTGAGGCACCTCCTCCGCCTACCCAGCTCCGCCACCACAGCGTTCATGTACGCACCGACATCCCATGGAGGCCTGGGGCTACTGCCACTCACCGAGCTCCATGCAGCACTGCAGATAGCTCATGGGTGGCAGATGCTCCACTCCAAAGACCACACCATCCAGGCGGTGGCGCGCACGCAGATCACGCAGATCATACGAAAGCGCTACCGGCTGGATGAAGAGTACTGGAAGGAGCGCACCGAGGAAGCCATCCAACGCTTCCTCAACTCCGACCTGGACTCATCGCTCACGAACATCAGGAAGCGAAGGAACGGCGACATCGGCTCGCTCTGGACAGACATCCAGCGCCACCTGGCCACACACCAGCTCCGACTAGCCGATGTCGTCGACCCCAGCTCCGGCGAGCGACAGTGGCTCCAATTGAAGACCCCGAGCTCCAGGGACTGGCTCGAGCACACCACCGTGCTCCGACAGGTCAAGCTCCACATGAAGAATGCACACCTAAACAGGTGGAAGGAGATGTCGGACCAAGGACGCACGGTGCGAGCTCAGGGCGGTCCCGGGAGCTCATTCCTCACGCGTGGCACCGGCATGTGGGACAATGACTATGTCTTTGCAGTCCAAGCGCGCCTCAATCAGCTGGACACCAGGTCGGTGCTCAAGCGGAAAAGGGTGCGTACGAACGCCACATGCCGGTACGCTGAGTGCCGGAGCACGGAGACACTAGCCCACGTGCTGAACCACTGCCCCGGCACCAGCGACGCGGTGACCAAGCGCCACGACTCCGCGTTGAAGCTGATTACCGACACACTCCAGCCCCGAGTGCTCCGATCGCAGGAGCGACTCCAACTCCGAGTCAACGAGACGGTCGAAGGTATGGCAGGTCAGCTCCGGCCAGACCTCCAGCTCTTCGACACCAGGAGCAAGACGGTGGTGGTCGCCGACCTGGCGATCACCTACGAAGACCACCAGCAGGACGGACCCGAGTTCTCCAGCCTAGCGGCCTCAGCCCAGCGCAAGATTGAGAAGTACCAACCCATCAAGGTGCATTTGATGCAGCAAGGATGGACGGTACACCTATCTGCACTGGTGTACGGCTCGCTCGGCTCGGTGCTACCTGGGAACTTCAAGGTATACACCGAGGAGCTCGGGCTCCTGAAGAAGGATGCCAGGCGGCTCGACACCACCATCTCGACCGAAGCGATCAAGGCGAGCCGCCGCATCTGGAACCTCCACTGCGCCCTACACCGAGGGCCAACCCGACGTGTGGAAACGCAAACGACGACGCATCCAGATCCAGTCCAGATCCAGACTCCAGACCGACGACTCCAGGCCAGTCCTGCTCAACTCCAACATGATCCAGCACCAGAACGCCGGCCCCAACCCACGGACACCCGGGCACCAGCCCCGGAGCAGCGAAAACGACGCGTGCGAATCACGGCACCGGCACCGGAGCAACAACAGGGAGATCGGCCAGCCACGAACTCGGCACCAGACGAACGGCAGCGACACCAGACGCTCCAGCACCGGCGTCCAGCACCTCCAGGACGACAACCCGAGCTCCAACACCGACTCCCGCCCGTGCGGAACCAGCCCAACCAACCCCGGCACCGGCGCCCGACGCTCCGAGGTGGAGCTCCGGTGCACCGAGCTCCAGCGACCGAAACGACGCGACCGACACCGGAACTTCAACGCGGGCAACCAAGCGGCACCGGAACGCAAGTGAGACGGTCCACACTGTCCATGAGCATAGCCGGGACAGCAGCAGGGCCCAGATCAGCACCAGCTCCGACCAGAGGGGGGACAGACGGAGAAGCACGGAGGCCCACGCCTCCGGCGCGCGCAGGCAGATCGACAAGCGACCCCACAGCCACCCGAC
This sequence comes from Globisporangium splendens, assembly GCA_006386115.1. Classification (NCBI taxonomy): domain Eukaryota; phylum Oomycota; class Peronosporomycetes; order Pythiales; family Pythiaceae; genus Globisporangium; species Globisporangium splendens. Next base: position 514,829 of record VFIW01000038.1, read on the forward strand.
GACCCCGAAGCGCATTCAGTGCGACAGCCGGGGCACCAGCGACACGACAACCCCGACGCGCATACAGTGCGACAGCCGGGACACCAGCGACACGACCGGCCCGACGCGCATACAGTGCGACAGCCGGGACACCAGCGACACGACCGGCCCGACGCACATTCAGTGCGACAGCCGGGACACCAGAGGCGCCGACACGTGGTCCGGGGGGACCCACCGGCACCAACCAGAGCGTGTAGTGACTACACATAAAAAGGACATTGTGCGAACCCAGCCTCCCCAAGGCTACCAGGGCATCACCCACGTAGGGAACGGCCCTCCAAACCCAAGAGACGCAACATGGTCACAATGAGGTAACCTCTTTATACCTGATAACCTCTTTATTTGATCGTTAATTGGTAAATATACATTCTTTCTCTGTTCTAATCAGTGTGAAAACTGATTGCCGGGCGACAAACCCGGCTTTATTTTCACATTCATTTTTGAGGGTGTCGCCTGGCAGAGCAGCTTGCTGTGAGCCTGCGACCGGTCTCCCGGGGATTGCACTCTCCCCCGGCGAGGCCCACTACACTTGACTCTTTCTACTTTCCGACTTCCTCCCATCCCTCTCTCTCCGCGCACACTCTCTCTCTCTTCTAATTTTAGTCTCGTACTGAATTTAGTTAGTTTAGAGAGGATGCGCTTCTTCTGGCCGCTGCGCGACCGCTCCCCGTCCACGGACAGCGAGTGCTCCACAGCCAGTCAGAGCAGCCTCGCCAGCGACGCGTCTTTTTATAGCGCAGCTGGCGGGGAGGAGATGAGCACCGCGCCCTCTCGCCCAGCGGACCCGATAGTGGACCTCCGAGGGGATCCGCCAGCGGATCCACTGGGGGATCCACCAGAGGATCCGCTGGGGGACCAGCCGCCCATGCCGTGCTTCACGTTTGGAGCCGGCTGGGAGCCGCAAGACCCCCTCCGAGTCGCCGCGGGAGGTGCAAGCTTCCCGGGCCCCCAGCCACCCCCAGGCGCTGCAACTTCGGGCACGGGTGCGCAACCTGCTGCGCCCATTGCACCTCAACGTGCTGCGGCGCGGACGACCTCTGGCAGAAATGACAGAATCGCGCCGTCCTCCGCGCCGCAGCTCGTTTTTGACATCGAAGCGCCGTCCGCCCGATCCGCTCCGGGCGGACGGGTCCAAGATCCGAGCGGACGCGCCCTCCCCCCAGCTTTTCTCGGTCTCCCACTGACCGAGAACCGAGCTGATGGCGCTGCCCCAACAGCAGCGCCTCGAGCCCCGACGCCAGCCGAAGCCCCCCTCGACCGCGCCAGCCACACTGGCTCGCTCCGACCACCAGCGACTCTCCCGCCGACCGCCGCCGACTCCCTCGCCGACCGCGCGCCCCCCGCTCTCCCTGACCCCCCTTGTGCCCGCCCAGAACGAGGCGAATCGCTCGCCGATGGGCGAGCACCCGACCTCGCCACCGAGCGTGACGAGATTCCAGCACCAGCGCCACCGTCTTCCCCCCGTGAACTCTTGCAGCCGCTCGACGGCAGCTCCCAAGACGTGGCGCTGGCGGTGTACGCGCACAACGCCGCGCTCTTTGAGTGCACGTTGTGTGCGCACACCGCGCGGGATCTCGCCGCGCTCCAACAGCATCGGCGCTCCACGCACCGCAACACCCGCTTCGTGGACCACTTCCACAGCGGGTGCGCGTGCGGCGTGAGCTTTTTCTCGCGTGCGGCGGCGACCAAGCACGCGCGCGAATGTCCAGAGAGCGCGCTCTCGGCCGCCGCCGCCGCGCGCACCGCAGCGGCCAACACCGCAGGTATGTCTCTCGGCGCCGACGAACGCGACGACCTCGCGTCCGCCGGCGTCTTGCATGATGTTGCATCCCCCGCCTTTGGCAGCATTTTGCCGGCTGCGCTTGCGACCGCGGCAGACGCACCGAGCGCCACCGCGACCGCAGACGCAGCCACGCAGCAGAGCACTGTGCCCCCCGCTGCCGCCCAACCCCCCCGGCGTGCGCACGTCCCCCCCGTGCCGCGCGCCCTCTCGCCACCGTCCGCGCTGCGGATTGGTGGCAAACGCCGACGCCTCAACGACGACGACGACGACAGCGGCGGTGACCTCGATGTGCTGATGCACGACGACGACAGCGGCGGTGACCTCGATGTGCTGATGCACGACGACGACAGCGGCGGTGACCTCGATGTGCTGATGCACGACGAGGACATCGCTGCACACGTGGAGGCGCTCCCAGAGCCGCACCACAACGGCGCAGCAGCACCTGTGCCGACCGGCCCCGCGACCACGCGCCGCCGCCACACGCGATGGGGACCCAGAGTGCTCGTGAACGTGGCGCGCCTTCCGCGCCGCACTCACACACGCTGGGGCCCTCCACTCCACCGCGGCCACCAGCATGCAGCAAACATGGAGAACTCGAACCAGCTGCGGGTGGCCGCGGCGGAGGACGCAGCGACAGCGCGGAACGCGAGCGCACCAGCGAGCGCAACAGCAGCAGCGACAGCGACGACCGCGCCAACGCGCCAACGACGACGCAGACGACCGACACCAGCGACGAGCGCGGCAACCGCGACAACCACGACGACACGCGAACCGACGCCGAGTACGACAACAAGCACCAGAGACGCGCCGACGCGCCAACGACGCCGCGGACGATCGAGAGCGGCGACAACAACGACGAGCGCGCCGACTGCGAACACGAGCGCGGCGACGGCGACACCTGCGACGACGACACGCGCGACACCTGCGAGCGCGACAACGACAGCAACGACTCGAACCAAGGCACCGGGTCCGACGGCAACAGCGACGGCCACAGCTCCGACGGCGACACCATCGGACGCAACCTGGACCCTGCGATTTGACGGCGCATGCCGCCACAACCCAGGGCCAGGCGGAGCTGGCGCAGCGCTGTTCGCCCCCGACGGAGCCGTGGTATGGACTTGCGTCCACTACATGCCCGGCACCGAGACGAACAACACGGCCGAGTACACGGCCATGCTGACGGGTGTCGAGAGCGCAGTGCAGCACGGCGCCACGAGCCTGCGCGTGGAAGGCGACAGCCACCTTGTGCTGTCGCAGGTACGCGGCACGTTCGCCTGCGCGAACAAACGCCTGCGCGGCCTGCGCAACCGCGTCCGCGCGGCACTGCGGCGCATCGAGTGCACGCGGCTGGTGCACATCGACCGGCAGGCCAACGCGCACGCCGACCGCCTCGCCAACCGCGCGCTCGACACCAAGCGCACCAAGACTCAGTGCGCGCAGCACTGTGAGGGCGATGAGCGCTGCTACCACCCTGAGCGGCCCCTGGCGTCCCGCAGCGAACGGCCAGCACCCGAGCAACAGCGCAGCGACCACGGCGACTCCGCCCACGACCACGCCGACAACGACGTGGACATGGAAGCGGACGAGGCCGACGCCGCGACAGCAGCGCGCAATGAAGGCGAGCTCTTTCCGGCCATGCCGCTCAGCGCGGACGCGTTCCCTGCCCGGCAGCCGCGACTGCGCCTCCGTCAGCTCAGCGACGAGGAATTCGACGCAGCCGCGGCGGCCGTGGAGCAGATGGCGCAGATCTGGGCGTGCCGCATTGACGACGCCCCAGATTGGGACACGGGCGAAGGGTACATCCAGGCCCTACCCACCCAGCTCCGCGCCGCGCTCCAGCAGTACAGCGTCCCCCCGCCCGTCCAGCCGCCAGCGCGCCGCACCCGTGCGCCGCCCAAGCCAGCCCGACCGTCGCGCACTGCGCACGACCACCGCGAGCAGCGTCTCGACGAGGCGCTCGACGACCTCGCGGCAGTGCAGCAGCGCGCCGCGCCCGACCGCCAGCAAATCAAGAAGGCGCGGCGGCGGGTGGCGAGGATCCGGGCGGCGCTCGAGACCCAGCGCGTGCGCCAGCAGTTTGGGACGCGCGAACGCGAGTGCGTCGAGGCCATCCTCGCGCGCGCGCATCCAGACGCGACGGCACCGTCGCCGGCCACGTGCCCGCTGCCGAGCGAGACGCTCCAGCAACACTTCACGGGCACGTGCACGCCGGCGACGACCTTTGACTACGACGCCGCTGAGGGCGCCAAGTTCCGCGACTCGATCCGACCGTCGGCCACGACCGAGGAACACGACGCCGACGCACTGTGCGACGCGCCGACGGTCGACGAGGTCGAGGACCAGCTCAAACGCGCGAAGGCGGCGACGAGCCCCGGCCACGATGGCATCGGGTACGACGTGCTCAAGCGTTTCGCAACGCAAATCGCGCCGATGCTCGCCGCCGCCTTCGCGTTCTGCTGGCGCCACCAGCGCGTACCGGCCGTGTGGAAGGTCGGCAACGTCCGCTTGATCCACAAGAAGGGAGACGCTGTCGACCCATCCAACTGGCGGCCGATTTGCCTCCAGCCCACCGTGTACAAACTTTACACCGGGCTGCTCGCGCAGCGCCTGTCACGATGGCTGGAGGCAAACGGCCGCCTGCCGATGACGCAGAAGGGGTTTCGGCCATTCAACGGGTGCCACGAGAACAATTTCGTGAGCACCACGTTGCTGGACCAGACCCGGCGCCTGCACCGCAAGTTGTACCTCGTCTGGTACGACTTGCGGGACGCGTTCGGCTCGCTGCCGCAGCAGCTTATGTGGAGCGTGCTGGCAGACATGGGCGCGGCACCAGAGTTTGTGCAGCGCTGCCGCACGCTCTACGCGGACGCGTCCTTCACCATCACCAACGCCGCGGACGGCACCACACAGCCGATCCGTCGCGAGGTGGGGGTGTTCCAAGGCTGTCCGCTGAGCCCACTTCTCTTCATCACCGCGCTCGCACCGCTGCAACGCGTGCTCGAGCGGCTTGATGGCGTCGGCGTTGCGCTCGCGGACGGCGTGCGACCGTGCTGCGCAGCGTACGCCGACGACATTAAGGTTTACTGTGACAGCGCCGACGGCATCCGCCGGTGCCACGACGCTGTCACACAATTCTTGTCGTGGACGGGGTTGCGTGCGAACCCAAAGAAATGCGCAGCCCTCGGAGTCACAACGAATGCGCGTGGCAACCCCGTCCTCGACAAGACTCTCCAGCTCGCCGTGGACGACGAAGCCATCCCCACGCTCGGGCTACATGAGTCCTACGCGTACCTCGGCGTGGGCGATGGCTTCGACCACGTGCGCCACCGCCTCCAGCTCGAACCCAAGCTCAAGCAGCTCAAGCTGGAGGCGGTGGCGCTACTGCGATCGGAGCTGGCGCCATGGCAGATTCTCAAGGCGCTCAAGGTATACATCTACCCGAAGGTAGAGTACGCCTTGCGGCACCTACGCCCGCTCCGATCGCAGCTCGAAGGCTTCGACCGAGCAGTCAGCCGCGGCATGCGCCACCTGCTGCGTCTCCCACCCACCGCGACGACAGAGATCCTCTACTCGCCAACGTCTAGCGGTGGGTTGGGACTATTGCCTCTCGTGGAGACACACCAGGCGCTCCAGGTGGCGCACGCATGGCAGATGCTGCACTCCAAGGACCGTGCAATCCGCGCCATTGCGCGAGAGCAGGTCGTGCAGATCTGCCGCACGCGCCACACTCTGGACGTCGAGCACTGGCGAGACAGCGAGCGTAGAGAAGAGATGGTGCAGCTCTTTCTCAACTCGAAGCTCGCCGATTCGCCACACGCCCCGTCCAAGCGACGCAACGGCGACATCGGTTCGCTCTGGGTGGACGTCCAGCGCCACCTGCGGACATGGGAGCTGGCGCTGGACACCCGCCACGACAACGGCACCACCGAGCTGCTGCAACTGAAGGTGCCGCACCACCACAAGTGGCTCAGCCACAAAACGGTACTGCGGCACCTGAAGCTGCACCTCAAGCTCCGCCACCTGGAGCGGTGGAGGTCCATGACGGACCAAGGACGCACTGTGCGCGCACACGGCGGTGCCGGCGCCAAGTTCGTGTCGACTGCGGCGGGCCTGACCGATGCGGAATATCGGTTCGCGATCCAAGCCCGCCTGAACCAAGTCGACACGAACGCGACGCTCAAGCGCCGCCGCCTACGAGCCAACGCCACCTGCCGCGCACCGAACTGCTCGAGAGCAGAGACGCTGGCGCACGTTCTCAACCACTGTGCGCCGAACATGGACACAATTCGCCAGCGTCACGACAGCGCTCTGGAACAGATCGGAGCGCAACTGCAGTGCATGGTCGACCGCTCCCGTGGATCCCAGGAGATCCGACTGAACCAGACGGTACCGGGATACACGGGAGCGGCGCTCCGACCGGACATCCAGGTCAGCAATCCAGCGGCCAAGACCATGGTGATTGCCGACCTGGCGATCACCTTTGAAGACCAGCCGGCCAGTCAGCAGGCATCCTCGTCGCTCCAACTCAGCCACGACCACAAGATCCTCAAATACCAACCGATCGTGGCTGAGTTGCAGCACAAGGGCTGGCGGGTTCAGACGGCGGCCATCATCTACGGCTCGCTCGGCTCGGTTCACCCCAGCAACTTTGTGACTTACACAGAGAAGCTGGGGCTGCTCAAGCGTGAGGCTCGACGGCTAAACATCCAGCTGTCGAGCCATTGCATCAGAGCAAGCCACCGCATCTGGAACTGGCATTGCAGCCAGCACCGGATGCGGCAACAAAGCGGCACTGCCTCGCGAGCACCGCGCGGACCTGGGGGGGTCCCGCGGAGCACATCGCAGGCAGAGGCACGGTAAGCAGGTCATATTGACCGAAAGGGCACCATCCACGTAGGACACCACCCTAGCAAACCCAGTTCAGTATATTGACACCCTCCACTTAGTGACATGCATATTCAAACCGATACATATTCGTTAGGAGAGGTTACTAACTGGTAATATATCATCATTTCTCTGTTCTAATCAGTGTGAAAACTGATTGCCGGGCGACAAACCCGGCTTTATTTTCACATTCATTTTTGAGGGTGTCGCCTGGCAGAGCAGCTTGCTGTGAGCCTGCGACCGGTCTCCCGGGGATTGCACCTTCCCCCGGCGAGGCCCACTACACTTGACTCTTTCTACTTTCCGACTTCCTCCCATCCCTCTCTCTCCGCGCACACTCTCTCTCTCTTCTAATTTTAGTCTCGTACTGAATTTAGTTAGTTTAGAGAGGATGCGCTTCTTCTGGCCGCTGCGCGACCGCTCCCCGTCCACGGACAGCGAGTGCTCCACAGCCAGTCAGAGCAGCCTCGCCAGCGACGCGTCTTTTTATAGCGCAGCTGGCGGGGAGGAGATGAGCACCGCGCCCTCTCGCCCAGCGGACCCGATAGTGGACCTCCGAGGGGATCCGCCAGCGGATCCACTGGGGGATCCACCAGAGGATCCGCTGGGGGACCAGCCGCCCATGCCGTGCTTCACGTTTGGAGCCGGCTGGGAGCCGCAAGACCCCCTCCGAGTCGCCGCGGGAGGTGCAAGCTTCCCGGGCCCCCAGCCACCCCCAGGCGCTGCAACTTCGGGCACGGGTGCGCAACCTGCTGCGCCCATTGCACCTCAACGTGCTGCGGCGCGGACGACCTCTGGCAGAAATGACAGAATCGCGCCGTCCTCCGCGCCGCAGCTCGTTTTTGACATCGAAGCGCCGTCCGCCCGATCCGCTCCGGGCGGACGGGTCCAAGATCCGAGCGGACGCGCCCTCCCCCCAGCTTTTCTCGGTCTCCCACTGACCGAGAACCGAGCTGATGGCGCTGCCCCAACAGCAGCGCCTCGAGCCCCGACGCCAGCCGAAGCCCCCCTCGACCGCGCCAGCCACACTGGCTCGCTCCGACCACCAGCGACTCTCCCGCCGACCGCCGCCGACTCCCTCGCCGACCGCGCGCCCCCCGCTCTCCCTGACCCCCCTTGTGCTCGCCCAGAACGAGGCGAATCGCTCGCCGATGGGCGAGCACCCGATCTCGCCACCGAGCGTGACGAGATTCCAGCACCAGCGCCACCGTCTTCCCCCCGTGAACTCTTGCAGCCGCTCGACGGCAGCTCCCAAGACGTGGCGCTGGCGGTGTACGCGCACAACGCCGCGCTCTTTGAGTGCACGTTGTGTGCGCACACCGCGCGGGATCTCGCCGCGCTCCAACAGCATCGGCGCTCCGCGCACCGCAACACCCGCTTCGTGGACCACTTCCACAGCGGGTGCGCGTGCGGCGTGAGCTTTTTCTCGCGTGCGGCGGCGACCAAGCACGCGCGCGAATGTCCAGAGAGCGCGCTCTCGGCCGCCGCCGCCGCGCGCACCGCAGCGGCCAACACCGCAGGTATGTCTCTCGGCGCCGACGAACGCGACGACCTCGCGTCCGCCGGCGTCTTGCATGATGTTGCATCCCCCGCCTTTGGCAACATTTTGCCGGCTGCGCTTGCGACCGCGGCAGACGCACCGAGCGCCACCGCGACCGCAGACGCAGCCACGCAGCAGAGCACTGTGCCCCCCGCTGCCGCCCAACCCCCCCGGCGTGCGCACGTCCCCCCCGTGCCGCGCGCCCTCTCGCCACCGTCCGCGCTGCGGATTGGTGGCAAACGCCGACGCCTCAACGACGACGACGACGACAGCGGCGGTGACCTCGATGTGCTGATGCACGACGACGACAGCGGCGGTGACCTCGATGTGCTGATGCACGACGAGGACATCGCTGCACACGTGGAGGCGCTCCCAGAGCCGCACCACAACGGCGCAGCAGCACCTGTGCCGACCGGCCCCGCGACCACGCGCCGCCGCCACACGCGATGGGGACCCAGAGTGCTCGTGAACGTGGCGCGCCTTCCGCGCCGCACTCACACACGCTGGGGCCCTCCACTCCACCGCGGCCACCAGCATGCAGCAAACATGGAGAACTCGAACCAGCTGCGGGTGGCCGCGGCGGAGGACGCAGCGACAGCGCGGAACGCGAGCGCACCAGCGAGCGCAACAGCAGCAGCGACAGCGACGACCGCGCCAACGCGCCAACGACGACGCAGACGACCGACACCAGCGACGAGCGCGGCAACCGCGACAACCACGACGACACGCGAACCGACGCCGAGTACGACAACAAGCACCAGAGACGCGCCGACGCGCCAACGACGCCGCGGACGATCGAGAGCGGCGACAACAACGACGAGCGCGCCGACTGCGAACACGAGCGCGGCGACGGCGACACCTGCGACGACGACACGCGCGACACCTGCGAGCGCGACAACGACAGCAACGACTCGAACCAAGGCACCGGGTCCGACGGCAACAGCGACGGCCACAGCTCCGACGGCGACACCATCGGACGCAACCTGGACCCTGCGATTTGACGGCGCATGCCGCCACAACCCAGGGCCAGGCGGAGCTGGCGCAGCGCTGTTCGCCCCCGACGGAGCCGTAGTATGGACTTGCGTCCACTACATGCCCGGCACCGAGACGAACAACACGGCCGAGTACACGGCCATGCTGACGGGTGTCGAGAGCGCAGTGCAGCACGGCGCCACGAGCCTGCGCGTGGAAGGCGACAGCCACCTTGTGCTGTCGCAGGTACGCGGCACGTTCGCCTGCGCGAACAAACGCCTGCGCGGCCTGCGCAACCGCGTCCGCGCGGCACTGCGGCGCATCGAGTGCACGCGGCTGGTGCACATCGACCGGCAGGCCAACGCGCACGCCGACCGCCTCGCCAACCGCGCGCTCGACACCAAGCGCACCAAGACTCAGTGCGCGCAGCACTGTGAGGGCGATGAGCGCTGCTACCACCCTGAGCGGCCCCTGGCGTCCCGCAGCGAACGGCCAGCACCCGAGCAACAGCGCAGCGACCACGGCGACTCCGCCCACGACCACGCCGACAACGACGTGGACATGGAAGCGGACGAGGCCGACGCCGCGACAGCAGCGCGCAATGAAGGCGAGCTCTTTCCGGCCATGCCGCTCAGCGCGGACGCGTTCCCTGCCCGGCAGCCGCGACTGCGCCTCCGTCAGCTCAGCGACGAGGAATTCGACGCAGCCGCGGCGGCCGTGGAGCAGATGGCGCAGATCTGGGCGTGCCGCATTGACGACGCCCCAGATTGGGACACGGGCGAAGGGTACATCCAGGCCCTACCCACCCAGCTCCGCGCCGCGCTCCAGCAGTACAGCGTCCCCCCGCCCGTCCAGCCGCCAGCGCGCCGCACCCGTGCGCCGCCCAAGCCAGCCCGACCGTCGCGCACTGCGCACGACCACCGCGAGCAGCGTCTCGACGAGGCGCTCGACGACCTCGCGGCAGTGCAGCAGCGCGCCGCGCCCGACCGCCAGCAAATCAAGAAGGCGCGGCGGCGGGTGGCGAGGATCCGGGCGGCGCTCGAGACCCAGCGCGTGCGCCAGCAGTTTGGGACGCGCGAACGCGAGTGCGTCGAGGCCATCCTCGCGCGCGCGCATCCAGACGCGACGGCACCGTCGCCGGCCACGTGCCCGCTGCCGAGCGAGACGCTCCAGCAACACTTTACGGGCACGTGCACGCCGGCGACGACCTTTGACTACGACGCCGCTGAGGGCGCCAAGTTCCGCGACTCGATCCGACCGTCGGCCACGACCGAGGAACACGACGCCGACGCACTGTGCGACGCGCCGACGGTCGACGAGGTCGAGGACCAGCTCAAACGCGCGAAGGCGGCGACGAGCCCCGGCCACGATGGCATCGGGTACGACGTGCTCAAGCGTTTCGCAACGCAAATCGCGCCGATGCTCGCCGCCGCCTTCGCGTTCTGCTGGCGCCACCAGCGCGTACCGGCCGTGTGGAAGGTCGGCAACGTCCGCTTGATCCACAAGAAGGGAGACGCTGTCGACCCATCCAACTGGCGGCCGATTTGCCTCCAGCCCACCGTGTACAAACTTTACACCGGGCTGCTCGCGCAGCGCCTGTCACGATGGCTGGAGGCAAACGGCCGCCTGCCGATGACGCAGAAGGGGTTTCGGCCATTCAACGGGTGCCACGAGAACAATTTCGTGAGCACCACGTTGCTGGACCAGACCCGGCGCCTGCACCGCAAGTTGTACCTCGTCTGGTACGACTTGCGGGACGCGTTCGGCTCGCTGCCGCAGCAGCTTATGTGGAGCGTGCTGGCAGACATGGGCGCGGCACCAGAGTTTGTGCAGCGCTGCCGCACGCTCTACGCGGACGCGTCCTTCACCATCACCAACGCCGCGGACGGCACCACACAGCCGATCCGTCGCGAGGTGGGGGTGTTCCAAGGCTGTCCGCTGAGCCCACTTCTCTTCATCACCGCGCTCGCACCGCTGCAACGCGTGCTCGAGCGGCTTGATGGCGTCGGCGTTGCGCTCGCGGACGGCGTGCGACCGTGCTGCGCAGCGTACGCCGACGACATTAAGGTTTACTGTGACAGCGCCGACGGCATCCGCCGGTGCCACGACGCTGTCACACAATTCTTGTCGTGGACGGGGTTGCGTGCGAACCCAAAGAAATGCGCAGCCCTCGGAGTCACAACGAATGCGCGTGGCAACCCCGTCCTCGACAAGACTCTCCAGCTCGCCGTGGACGACGAAGCCATCCCCACGCTCGGGCTACATGAGTCCTACGCGTACCTCGGCGTGGGTGATGGCTTCGACCACGTGCGCCACCGCCTCCAGCTCGAACCCAAGCTCAAGCAGCTCAAGCTGGAGGCGGTGGCGCTACTGCGATCGGAGCTGGCGCCATGGCAGATTCTCAAGGCGCTCAAGGTATACATCTACCCGAAGGTAGAGTACGCCTTGCGGCACCTACGCCCGCTCCGATCGCAGCTCGAAGGCTTCGACCGAGCAGTCAGCCGCGGCATGCGCCACCTGCTGCGTCTCCCACCCACCGCGACGACAGAGATCCTCTACTCGCCAACGTCTAGCGGTGGGTTGGGACTATTGCCTCTCGTGGAGACACACCAGGCGCTCCAGGTGGCGCACGCATGGCAGATGCTGCACTCCAAGGACCGTGCAATCCGCGCCATTGCGCGAGAGCAGGTCGTGCAGATCTGCCGCACGCGCCACACTCTGGACGTCGAGCACTGGCGAGACAGCGAGCGTAGAGAAGAGATGGTGCAGCTCTTTCTCAACTCGAAGCTCGCCGATTCGCCACACGCCCCGTCCAAGCGACGCAACGGCGACATCGGTTCGCTCTGGGTGGACGTCCAGCGCCACCTGCGGACATGGGAGCTGGCGCTGGACACCCGCCACGACAACGGCACCACCGAGCTGCTGCAACTGAAGGTGCCGCACCACCACAAGTGGCTCAGCCACAAAACGGTACTGCGGCACCTGAAGCTGCACCTCAAGCTCCGCCACCTGGAGCGGTGGAGGTCCATGACGGACCAAGGACGCACTGTGCGCGCACACGGCGGTGCCGGCGCCAAGTTCGTGTCGACTGCGGCGGGCCTGACCGATGCGGAATATCGGTTCGCGATCCAAGCCCGCCTGAACCAAGTCGACACGAACGCGACGCTCAAGCGCCGCCGCCTACGAGCCAACGCCACCTGCCGCGCACCGAACTGCTCGAGAGCAGAGACGCTGGCGCACGTTCTCAACCACTGTGCGCCGAACATGGACACAATTCGCCAGCGTCACGACAGCGCACTGGAGCAGATCGGAGCGCAACTGCAGTGCATGGTCGACCGCTCCCGTGGATCCCAGGAGATCCGACTGAACCAGACGGTACCGGGATACACGGGAGCGGCGCTCCGACCCGACATCCAGGTCAGCAATCCAGCGGCCAAGACCATGGTGATTGCCGACCTGGCGATCACCTTTGAAGACCAGCCGGCCAGTCAGCAGGCATCCTCGTCGCTCCAACTCAGCCACGACCACAAGATCCTCAAATACCAACCGATCGTGGCTGAGTTGCAGCACAAGGGCTGGCGGGTTCAGACGGCGGCCATCATCTACGGCTCGCTCGGCTCGGTTCACCCCAGCAACTTTGTGACTTACACAGAGAAGCTGGGGCTGCTCAAGCGTGAGGCTCGACGGCTAAACATCCAGCTGTCGAGCCATTGCATCAGAGCAAGCCACCGCATCTGGAACTGGCATTGCAGCCAGCACCGGATGCGGCAACAAAGCGGCACTGCCTCGCGAGCACCGCGCGGACCTGGGGGGGTCCCGCGGAGCACATCGCAGGCAGAGGCACGGTAAGCAGGTCATATTGACCGAAAGGGCACCATCCACGTAGGACACCACCCTAGCAAACCCAGTTCAGTATATTGACACCCTCCACTTAGTGACATGCATATTCAAACCGATACATATTCGTTAGGAGAGGTTACTAACTGGTAATATATCATCATTTCTCTGTTCTAATCAGTGTGAAAACTGATTGCCGGGCGACAAACCCGGCTTTATTTTCACATTCATTTTTGAGGGTGTCGCCTGGCAGAGCAGCTTGCTGTGAGCCTGCGACCGGTCTCCCGGGGATTGCACCTTCCCCCGGCGAGGCCCACTACACTTGACTCTTTCTACTTTCCGACTTCCTCCCATCCCTCTCTCTCCGCGCACACTCTCTCTCTCTTCTAATTTTAGTCTCGTACTGAATTTAGTTAGTTTAGAGAGGATGCGCTTCTTCTGGCCGCTGCGCGACCGCTCCCCGTCCACGGACAGCGAGTGCTCCACAGCCAGTCAGAGCAGCCTCGCCAGCGACGCGTCTTTTTATAGCGCAGCTGGCGGGGAGGAGATGAGCACCGCGCCCTCTCGCCCAGCGGACCCGATAGTGGACCTCCGAGGGGATCCGCCAGCGGATCCACTGGGGGATCCACCAGAGGATCCGCTGGGGGACCAGCCGCCCATGCCGTGCTTCACGTTTGGAGCCGGCTGGGAGCCGCAAGACCCCCTCCGAGTCGCCGCGGGAGGTGCAAGCTTCCCGGGCCCCCAGCCACCCCCAGGCGCTGCAACTTCGGGCACGGGTGCGCAACCTGCTGCGCCCATTGCACCTCAACGTGCTGCGGCGCGGACGACCTCTGGCAGAAATGACAGAATCGCGCCGTCCTCCGCGCCGCAGCTCGTTTTTGACATCGAAGCGCCGTCCGCCCGATCCGCTCCGGGCGGACGGGTCCAAGATCCGAGCGGACGCGCCCTCCCCCCAGCTTTTCTCGGTCTCCCACTGACCGAGAACCGAGCTGATGGCGCTGCCCCAACAGCAGCGCCTCGAGCCCCGACGCCAGCCGAAGCCCCCCTCGACCGCGCCAGCCACACTGGCTCGCTCCGACCACCAGCGACTCTCGCCGCCGACCGCCGCCGACTCCCTCGCCGACCGCGCGCCCCCCGCTCTCCCTGACCCCCCTTGTGCTCGCCCAGAACGAGGCGAATCGCTCGCCGATGGGCGAGCACCCGATCTCGCCACCGAGCGTGACGAGATTCCAGCACCAGCGCCACCGTCTTCCCCCCGTGAACTCTTGCAGCCGCTCGACGGCAGCTCCCAAGACGTGGCGCTGGCGGTGTACGCGCACAACGCCGCGCTCTTTGAGTGCACGTTGTGTGCGCACACCGCGCGGGATCTCGCCGCGCTCCAACAGCATCGGCGCTCCGCGCACCGCAACACCCGCTTCGTGGACCACTTCCACAGCGGGTGCGCGTGCGGCGTGAGCTTTTTCTCGCGTGCGGCGGCGACCAAGCACGCGCGCGAATGTCCAGAGAGCGCGCTCTCGGCCGCCGCCGCCGCGCGCACCGCAGCGGCCAACACCGCAGGTATGTCTCTCGGCGCCGACGAACGCGACGACCTCGCGTCCGCCGGCGTCTTGCATGATGTTGCATCCCCCGCCTTTGGCAGCATTTTGCCGGCTGCGCTTGCGACCGCGGCAGACGCACCGAGCGCCACCGCGACCGCAGACGCAGCCACGCAGCAGAGCACTGTGCCCCCCGCTGCCGCCCAACCCCCCCGGCGTGCGCACGTCCCCCCCGTGCCGCGCGCCCTCTCGCCACCGTCCGCGCTGCGGATTGGTGGCAAACGCCGACGCCTCAACGACGACGACGACGACAGCGGCGGTGACCTCGATGTGCTGATGCACGACGACGACAGCGGCGGTGACCTCGATGTGCTGATGCACGACGAGGACATCGCTGCACACGTGGAGGCGCTCCCAGAGCCGCACCACAACGGCGCAGCAGCACCTGTGCCGACCGGCCCCGCGACCACGCGCCGCCGCCACACGCGATGGGGACCCAGAGTGCTCGTGAACGTGGCGCGCCTTCCGCGCCGCACTCACACACGCTGGGGCCCTCCACTCCACCGCGGCCACCAGCATGCAGCAAACATGGAGAACTCGAACCAGCTGCGGGTGGCCGCGGCGGAGGACGCAGCGACAGCGCGGAACGCGAGCGCACCAGCGAGCGCAACAGCAGCAGCGACAGCGACGACCGCGCCAACGCGCCAACGACGACGCAGACGACCGACACCAGCGACGAGCGCGGCAACCGCGACAACCACGACGACACGCGAACCGACGCCGAGTACGACAACAAGCACCAGAGACGCGCCGACGCGCCAACGACGCCGCGGACGATCGAGAGCGGCGACAACAACGACGAGCGCGCCGACTGCGAACACGAGCGCGGCGACGGCGACACCTGCGACGACGACACGCGCGACACCTGCGAGCGCGACAACGACAGCAACGACTCGAACCAAGGCACCGGGTCCGACGGCAACAGCGACGGCCACAGCTCCGACGGCGACACCATCGGACGCAACCTGGACCCTGCGATTTGACGGCGCATGCCGCCACAACCCAGGGCCAGGCGGAGCTGGCGCAGCGCTGTTCGCCCCCGACGGAGCCGTAGTATGGACTTGCGTCCACTACATGCCCGGCACCGAGACGAACAACACGGCCGAGTACACGGCCATGCTGACGGGTGTCGAGAGCGCAGTGCAGCACGGCGCCACGAGCCTGCGCGTGGAAGGCGACAGCCACCTTGTGCTGTCGCAGGTACGCGGCACGTTCGCCTGCGCGAACAAACGCCTGCGCGGCCTGCGCAACCGCGTCCGCGCGGCACTGCGGCGCATCGAGTGCACGCGGCTGGTGCACATCGACCGGCAGGCCAACGCGCACGCCGACCGCCTCGCCAACCGCGCGCTCGACACCAAGCGCACCAAGACTCAGTGCGCGCAGCACTGTGAGGGCGATGAGCGCTGCTACCACCCTGAGCGGCCCCTGGCGTCCCGCAGCGAACGGCCGGCACCCGAGCAACAGCGCAGCGACCACGGCGACTCCGCCCACGACCACGCCGACAACGACGTGGACATGGAAGCGGACGAGGCCGACGCCGCGACAGCAGCGCGCAATGAAGGCGAGCTCTTTCCGGCCATGCCGCTCAGCGCGGACGCGTTCCCTGCCCGGCAGCCGCGACTGCGCCTCCGTCAGCTCAGCGACGAGGAATTCGACGCAGCCGCGGCGGCCGTGGAGCAGATGGCGCAGATCTGGGCGTGCCGCATTGACGACGCCCCAGATTGGGACACGGGCGAAGGGTACATCCAGGCCCTACCCACCCAGCTCCGCGCCGCGCTCCAGCAGTACAGCGTCCCCCCGCCCGTCCAGCCGCCAGCGCGCCGCACCCGTGCGCCGCCCAAGCCAGCCCGACCGTCGCGCACTGCGCACGACCACCGCGAGCAGCGTCTCGACGAGGCGCTCGACGACCTCGCGGCAGTGCAGCAGCGCGCCGCGCCCGACCGCCAGCAAATCAAGAAGGCGCGGCGGCGGGTGGCGAGGATCCGGGCGGCGCTCGAGACCCAGCGCGTGCGCCAGCAGTTTGGGACGCGCGAACGCGAGTGCGTCGAGGCCATCCTCGCGCGCGCGCATCCAGACGCGACGGCACCGTCGCCGGCCACGTGCCCGCTGCCGAGCGAGACGCTCCAGCAACACTTTACGGGCACGTGCACGCCGGCGACGACCTTTGACTACGACGCCGCTGAGGGCGCCAAGTTCCGCGACTCGATCCGACCGTCGGCCACGACCGAGGAACACGACGCCGACGCACTGTGCGACGCGCCGACGGTCGACGAGGTCGAGGACCAGCTCAAACGCGCGAAGGCGGCGACGAGCCCCGGCCACGATGGCATCGGGTACGACGTGCTCAAGCGTTTCGCAACGCAAATCGCGCCGATGCTCGCCGCCGCCTTCGCGTTCTGCTGGCGCCACCAGCGCGTACCGGCCGTGTGGAAGGTCGGCAACGTCCGCTTGATCCACAAGAAGGGAGACGCTGTCGACCCATCCAACTGGCGGCCGATTTGCCTCCAGCCCACCGTGTACAAACTTTACACCGGGCTGCTCGCGCAGCGCCTGTCACGATGGCTGGAGGCAAACGGCCGCCTGCCGATGACGCAGAAGGGGTTTCGGCCATTCAACGGGTGCCACGAGAACAATTTCGTGAGCACCACGTTACTGGACCAGACCCGGCGCCTGCACCGCAAGTTGTACCTCGTCTGGTACGACTTGCGGGACGCGTTCGGCTCGCTGCCGCAGCAGCTTATGTGGAGCGTGCTGGCAGACATGGGCGCGGCACCAGAGTTTGTGCAGCGCTGCCGCACGCTCTACGCGGACGCGTCCTTCACCATCACCAACGCCGCGGACGGCACCACACAGCCGATCCGTCGCGAGGTGGGGGTGTTCCAAGGCTGTCCGCTGAGCCCACTTCTCTTCATCACCGCGCTCGCACCGCTGCAACGCGTGCTCGAGCGGCTTGATGGCGTCGGCGTTGCGCTCGCGGACGGCGTGCGACCGTGCTGCGCAGCGTACGCCGACGACATTAAGGTTTACTGTGACAGCGCCGACGGCATCCGCCGGTGCCACGACGCTGTCACACAATTCTTGTCGTGGACGGGGTTGCGTGCGAACCCAAAGAAATGCGCAGCCCTCGGAGTCACAACGAATGCGCGTGGCAACCCCGTCCTCGACAAGACTCTCCAGCTCGCCGTGGACGACGAAGCCATCCCCACGCTCGGGCTACATGAGTCCTACGCGTACCTCGGCGTGGGTGATGGCTTCGACCACGTGCGCCACCGCCTCCAGCTCGAACCCAAGCTCAAGCAGCTCAAGCTGGAGGCGGTGGCGCTACTGCGATCGGAGCTGGCGCCATGGCAGATTCTCAAGGCGCTCAAGGTATACATCTACCCGAAGGTAGAGTACGCCTTGCGGCACCTACGCCCGCTCCGATCGCAGCTCGAAGGCTTCGACCGAGCAGTCAGCCGCGGCATGCGCCACCTGCTGCGTCTCCCACCCACCGCGACGACAGAGATCCTCTACTCGCCAACGTCTAGCGGTGGGTTGGGACTATTGCCTCTCGTGGAGACACACCAGGCGCTCCAGGTGGCGCACGCATGGCAGATGCTGCACTCCAAGGACCTTGCGATCCGCGCCATTGCGCGAGAGCAGGTCGTGCAGATCTGCCGCACGCGCCACACTCTGGACGTCGAGCACTGGCGAGACGGCGAGCGCAGAGAAGAGATGGTGCAGCTCTTTCTCAACTCGAAGCTCGCCGATTCGCCACACGCCCCGTCCAAGCGACGCAACGGCGACATCGGTTCGCTCTGGGTGGACGTCCAGCGCCACCTGCGGACATGGGAGCTGGCGCTGGACACCCGCCACGACAACGGCACCACCGAGCTGCTGCAACTGAAGGTGCCGCACCACCACAAGTGGCTCAGCCACAAAACGGTACTGCGGCACCTGAAGCTGCACCTCAAGCTCCGCCACCTGGAGCGGTGGAGGTCCATGACGGACCAAGGACGCACTGTGCGCGCACACGGCGGTGCCGGCGCCAAGTTCGTGTCGACTGCGGCGGGCCTGACCGATGCGGAATATCGGTTCGCGATCCAAGCCCGCCTGAACCAAGTCGACACGAACGCGACGCTCAAGCGCCGCCGCCTACGAGCCAACGCCACCTGCCGCGCACCGAACTGCTCGAGAGCAGAGACGCTGGCGCA
Source organism: Globisporangium splendens (assembly GCA_006386115.1). Classification (NCBI taxonomy): domain Eukaryota; phylum Oomycota; class Peronosporomycetes; order Pythiales; family Pythiaceae; genus Globisporangium; species Globisporangium splendens. The sequence continues at coordinate 533,672 of VFIW01000038.1, forward strand.
CGTTCTCAACCACTGTGCGCCGAACATGGACACAATTCGCCAGCGTCACGACAGCGCACTGGAGCAGATCGGAGCGCAACTGCAGTGCATGGTCGACCGCTCCCGTGGATCCCAGGAGATCCGACTGAACCAGACGGTACCGGGATACACGGGAGCGGCGCTCCGACCCGACATCCAGGTCAGCAATCCAGCGGCCAAGACCATGGTGATTGCCGACCTGGCGATCACCTTTGAAGACCAGCCGGCCAGTCAGCAGGCATCCTCGTCGCTCCAACTCAGCCACGACCACAAGATCCTCAAATACCAACCGATCGTGGCTGAGTTGCAGCACAAGGGCTGGCGGGTTCAGACGGCGGCCATCATCTACGGCTCGCTCGGCTCGGTTCACCCCAGCAACTTTGTGACTTACACAGAGAAGCTGGGGCTGCTCAAGCGTGAGGCTCGACGGCTAAACATCCAGCTGTCGAGCCATTGCATCAGAGCAAGCCACCGCATCTGGAACTGGCATTGCAGCCAGCACCGGATGCGGCAACAAAGCGGCACTGCCTCGCGAGCACCGCGCGGACCTGGGGGGGTCCCGCGGAGCACATCGCAGGCAGAGGCACGGTAAGCAGGTCATATTGACCGAAAGGGCACCATCCACGTAGGACACCACCCTAGCAAACCCAGTTCAGTATATTGACACCCTCCACTTAGTGACATGCATATTCAAACCGATACATATTCGTTAGGAGAGGTTACTAACTGGTAATATATCATCATTTCTCTGTTCTAATCAGTGTGAAAACTGATTGCCGGGCGACAAACCCGGCTTTATTTTCACATTCATTTTTGAGGGTGTCGCCTGGCAGAGCAGCTTGCTGTGAGCCTGCGACCGGTCTCCCGGGGATTGCACTCTCCCCCGGCGAGGCCCACTACACTTGACTCTTTCTACTTTCCGACTTCCTCCCATCCCTCTCTCTCCGCGCACACTCTCTCTTTCTTCTAATTTTAGTCTCGTACTGAATTTAGTTAGTTTAGAGAGGATGCGCTTCTTCTGGCCGCTGCGCGACCGCTCCCCGTCCACGGACAGCGAGTGCTCCACAGCCAGTCAGAGCAGCCTCGCCAGCGACGCGTCTTTTTATAGCGCAGCTGGCGGGGAGGAGATGAGCACCGCGCCCTCTCGCCCAGCGGACCCGATAGTGGACCTCCGAGGGGATCCGCCAGCGGATCCACTGGGGGATCCACCAGAGGATCCGCTGGGGGACCAGCCGCCCATGCCGTGCTTCACGTTTGGAGCCGGCTGGGAGCCGCAAGACCCCCTCCGAGTCGCCGCGGGAGGTGCAAGCTTCCCGGGCCCCCAGCCACCCCCAGGCGCTGCAACTTCGGGCACGGGTGCGCAACCTGCTGCGCCCATTGCACCTCAACGTGCTGCGGCGCGGACGACCTCTGGCAGAAATGACAGAATCGCGCCGTCCTCCGCGCCGCAGCTCGTTTTTGACATCGAAGCGCCGTCCGCCCGATCCGCTCCGGGCGGACGGGTCCAAGATCCGAGCGGACGCGCCCTCCCCCCAGCTTTTCTCGGTCTCCCACTGACCGAGAACCGAGCTGATGGCGCTGCCCCAACAGCAGCGCCTCGAGCCCCGACGCCAGCCGAAGCCCCCCTCGACCGCGCCAGCCACACTGGCTCGCTCCGACCACCAGCGACTCTCCCGCCGACCGCCGCCGACTCCCTCGCCGACCGCGCGCCCCCCGCTCTCCCTGACCCCCCTTGTGCTCGCCCAGAACGAGGCGAATCGCTCGCCGATGGGCGAGCACCCGATCTCGCCACCGAGCGTGACGAGATTCCAGCACCAGCGCCACCGTCTTCCCCCCGTGAACTCTTGCAGCCGCTCGACGGCAGCTCCCAAGACGTGGCGCTGGCGGTGTACGCGCACAACGCCGCGCTCTTTGAGTGCACGTTGTGTGCGCACACCGCGCGGGATCTCGCCGCGCTCCAACAGCATCGGCGCTCCGCGCACCGCAACACCCGCTTCGTGGACCACTTCCACAGCGGGTGCGCGTGCGGCGTGAGCTTTTTCTCGCGTGCGGCGGCGACCAAGCACGCGCGCGAATGTCCAGAGAGCGCGCTCTCGGCCGCCGCCGCCGCGCGCACCGCAGCGGCCAACACCGCAGGTATGTCTCTCGGCGCCGACGAACGCGACGACCTCGCGTCCGCCGGCGTCTTGCATGATGTTGCATCCCCCGCCTTTGGCAGCATTTTGCCGGCTGCGCTTGCGACCGCGGCAGACGCACCGAGCGCCACCGCGACCGCAGACGCAGCCACGCAGCAGAGCACTGTGCCCCCCGCTGCCGCCCAACCCCCCCGGCGTGCGCACGTCCCCCCCGTGCCGCGCGCCCTCTCGCCACCGTCCGCGCTGCGGATTGGTGGCAAACGCCGACGCCTCAACGGCGACGACGACGACAGCGGCGGTGACCTCGATGTGCTGATGCACGACGAGGACATCGCTGCACACGTGGAGGCGCTCCCAGAGCCGCACCACAACGGCGCAGCAGCACCTGTGCCGACCGGCCCCGCGACCACGCGCCGCCGCCACACGCGATGGGGACCCAGAGTGCTCGTGAACGTGGCGCGCCTTCCGCGCCGCACTCACACACGCTGGGGCCCTCCACTCCACCGCGACCACCAGCATGCAGCAAACATGGAGAACTCGAACCAGCTGCGGGTGGCCGCGGCGGAGGACGCAGCGACAGCGCGGAACGCGAGCGCAACAGCAGCAGCGACAGCGACGACCGCGCCAACGCGCCAACGACGACGCAGACGACCGACACCAGCGACGAGCGCGGCAACCGCGACAACCACGACGACACGCGAACCGACGCCGAGTACGACAACAAGCACCAGAGACGCGCCGACGCGCCAACGACGCCGCGGACGATCGAGAGCGGCGACAACAACGACGAGCGCGCCGACTGCGAACACGAGCGCGACGACGGCGACACCTGCGACGACGACACGCGCGACACCTGCGAGCGCGACAACGACAGCAACGACTCGAACCAAGGCACCGGGTCCGACGGCAACAGCGACGGCCACAGCTCCGACGGCGACACCATCGGACGCAACCTGGACCCTGCGATTTGACGGCGCATGCCGCCACAACCCAGGGCCAGGCGGAGCTGGCGCAGCGCTGTTCGCCCCCGACGGAGCCGTAGTATGGACTTGCGTCCACTACATGCCCGGCACCGAGACGAACAACACGGCCGAGTACACGGCCATGCTGACGGGTGTCGAGAGCGCAGTGCAGCACGGCGCCACGAGCCTGCGCGTGGAAGGCGACAGCCACCTTGTGCTGTCGCAGGTACGCGGCACGTTCGCCTGCGCGAACAAACGCCTGCGCGGCCTGCGCAACCGCGTCCGCGCGGCACTGCGGCGCATCGAGTGCACGCGGCTGGTGCACATCGACCGGCAGGCCAACGCGCACGCCGACCGCCTCGCCAACCGCGCGCTCGACACCAAGCGCACCAAGACTCAGTGCGCGCAGCACTGTGAGGGCGATGAGCGCTGCTACCACCCTGAGCGGCCCCTGGCGTCCCGCAGCGAACGGCCGGCACCCGAGCAACAGCGCAGCGACCACGGCGACTCCGCCCACGACCACGCCGACAACGACGTGGACATGGAAGCGGACGAGGCCGACGCCGCGACAGCAGCGCGCAATGAAGGCGAGCTCTTTCCGGCCATGCCGCTCAGCGCGGACGCGTTCCCTGCCCGGCAGCCGCGACTGCGCCTCCGTCAGCTCAGCGACGAGGAATTCGACGCAGCCGCGGCGGCCGTGGAGCAGATGGCGCAGATCTGGGCGTGCCGCATTGACGACGCCCCAGATTGGGACACGGGCGAAGGGTACATCCAGGCCCTACCCACCCAGCTCCGCGCCGCGCTCCAGCAGTACAGCGTCCCCCCGCCCGTCCAGCCGCCAGCGCGCCGCACCCGTGCGCCGCCCAAGCCAGCCCGACCGTCGCGCACTGCGCACGACCACCGCGAGCAGCGTCTCGACGAGGCGCTCGACGACCTCGCGGCAGTGCAGCAGCGCGCCGCGCCCGACCGCCAGCAAATCAAGAAGGCGCGGCGGCGGGTGGCGAGGATCCGGGCGGCGCTCGAGACCCAGCGCGTGCGCCAGCAGTTTGGGACGCGCGAACGCGAGTGCGTCGAGGCCATCCTCGCGCGCGCGCATCCAGACGCGACGGCACCGTCGCCGGCCACGTGCCCGCTGCCGAGCGAGACGCTCCAGCAACACTTTACGGGCACGTGCACGCCGGCGACGACCTTTGACTACGACGCCGCTGAGGGCGCCAAGTTCCGCGACTCGATCCGACCGTCGGCCACGACCGAGGAACACGACGCCGACGCACTGTGCGACGCGCCGACGGTCGACGAGGTCGAGGACCAGCTCAAACGCGCGAAGGCGGCGACGAGCCCCGGCCACGATGGCATCGGGTACGACGTGCTCAAGCGTTTCGCAACGCAAATCGCGCCGATGCTCGCCGCCGCCTTCGCGTTCTGCTGGCGCCACCAGCGCGTACCGGCCGTGTGGAAGGTCGGCAACGTCCGCTTGATCCACAAGAAGGGAGACGCTGTCGACCCATCCAACTGGCGGCCGATTTGCCTCCAGCCCACCGTGTACAAACTTTACACCGGGCTGCTCGCGCAGCGCCTGTCACGATGGCTGGAGGCAAACGGCCGCCTGCCGATGACGCAGAAGGGGTTTCGGCCATTCAACGGGTGCCACGAGAACAATTTCGTGAGCACCACGTTGCTGGACCAGACCCGGCGCCTGCACCGCAAGTTGTACCTCGTCTGGTACGACTTGCGGGACGCGTTCGGCTCGCTGCCGCAGCAGCTTATGTGGAGCGTGCTGGCAGACATGGGCGCGGCACCAGAGTTTGTGCAGCGCTGCCGCACGCTCTACGCGGACGCGTCCTTCACCATCACCAACGCCGCGGACGGCACCACACAGCCGATCCGTCGCGAGGTGGGGGTGTTCCAAGGCTGTCCGCTGAGCCCACTTCTCTTCATCACCGCGCTCGCACCGCTGCAACGCGTGCTCGAGCGGCTTGATGGCGTCGGCGTTGCGCTCGCGGACGGCGTGCGACCGTGCTGCGCAGCGTACGCCGACGACATTAAGGTTTACTGTGACAGCGCCGACGGCATCCGCCGGTGCCACGACGCTGTCACACAATTCTTGTCGTGGACGGGGTTGCGTGCGAACCCAAAGAAATGCGCAGCCCTCGGAGTCACAACGAATGCGCGTGGCAACCCCGTCCTCGACAAGACTCTCCAGCTCGCCGTGGACGACGAAGCCATCCCCACGCTCGGGCTACATGAGTCCTACGCGTACCTCGGCGTGGGTGATGGCTTCGACCACGTGCGCCACCGCCTCCAGCTCGAACCCAAGCTCAAGCAGCTCAAGCTGGAGGCGGTGGCGCTACTGCGATCGGAGCTGGCGCCATGGCAGATTCTCAAGGCGCTCAAGGTATACATCTACCCGAAGGTAGAGTACGCCTTGCGGCACCTACGCCCGCTCCGATCGCAGCTCGAAGGCTTCGACCGAGCAGTCAGCCGCGGCATGCGCCACCTGCTGCGTCTCCCACCCACCGCGACGACAGAGATCCTCTACTCGCCAACGTCTAGCGGTGGGTTGGGACTATTGCCTCTCGTGGAGACACACCAGGCGCTCCAGGTGGCGCACGCATGGCAGATGCTGCACTCCAAGGACCGTGCAATCCGCGCCATTGCGCGAGAGCAGGTCGTGCAGATCTGCCGCACGCGCCACACTCTGGACGTCGAGCACTGGCGAGACAGCGAGCGTAGAGAAGAGATGGTGCAGCTCTTTCTCAACTCGAAGCTCGCCGATTCGCCACACGCCCCGTCCAAGCGACGCAACGGCGACATCGGTTCGCTCTGGGTGGACGTCCAGCGCCACCTGCGGACATGGGAGCTGGCGCTGGACACCCGCCACGACAACGGCACCACCGAGCTGCTGCAACTGAAGGTGCCGCACCACCACAAGTGGCTCAGCCACAAAACGGTACTGCGGCACCTGAAGCTGCACCTCAAGCTCCGCCACCTGGAGCGGTGGAGGTCCATGACGGACCAAGGACGCACTGTGCGCGCACACGGCGGTGCCGGCGCCAAGTTCGTGTCGACTGCGGCGGGCCTGACCGATGCGGAATATCGGTTCGCGATCCAAGCCCGCCTGAACCAAGTCGACACGAACGCGACGCTCAAGCGCCGCCGCCTACGAGCCAACGCCACCTGCCGCGCACCGAACTGCTCGAGAGCAGAGACGCTGGCGCACGTTCTCAACCATTGTGCGCCGAACATGGACACAATTCGCCAGCGTCACGACAGCGCACTGGAGCAGATCGGAGCGCAACTGCAGTGCATGGTCGACCGCTCCCGTGGATCCCAGGAGATCCGACTGAACCAGACGGTACCGGGATACACGGGAGCGGCGCTCCGACCCGACATCCAGGTCAGCAATCCAGCGGCCAAGACCATGGTGATTGCCGACCTGGCGATCACCTTTGAAGACCAGCCGGCCAGTCAGCAGGCATCCTCGTCGCTCCAACTCAGCCACGACCACAAGATCCTCAAATACCAACCGATCGTGGCTGAGTTGCAGCACAAGGGCTGGCGGGTTCAGACGGCGGCCATCATCTACGGCTCGCTCGGCTCGGTTCACCCCAGCAACTTTGTGACTTACACAGAGAAGCTGGGGCTGCTCAAGCGTGAGGCTCGACGGCTAAACATCCAGCTGTCGAGCCATTGCATCAGAGCAAGCCACCGCATCTGGAACTGGCATTGCAGCCAGCACCGGATGCGGCAACAAAGCGGCACTGCCTCGCGAGCACCGCGCGGACCTGGGGGGGTCCCGCGGAGCACATCGCAGGCAGAGGCACGGTAAGCAGGTCATATTGACCGAAAGGGCACCATCCACGTAGGACACCACCCTAGCAAACCCAGTTCAGTATATTGACACCCTCCACTTAGTGACATGCATATTCAAACCGATACATATTCGTTAGGAGAGGTTACTAACTGGTAATATATCATCATTTCTCTGTTCTAATCAGTGTGAAAACTGATTGCCGGGCGACAAACCCGGCTTTATTTTCACATTTATTTCTGAGCTCGGTCGGACTGCGAGCAGCTTGCTGCCTCGTCTCTGGCTCGGTTTCCCGGGGATTGCACCTTCCCCCGGCGAGGCCAACCCTCTATATTACGGTAGTTGTCTATTCCCTTGTTATCTTTACTGTGTTGTTTATATTTGCTACCCTTCTATTTCGCTATTGTTCTTTCTGCTCTTTCGGTAGTCGGAAACAGTACCTAATTAGACAGGCGCAGAGTAGACAGGCGGTAGTGTAACTTGCGTGTCAAAAAAAAAAAAAGAAGAAAAAAAAAAAAAAGAGGAAAGTCGACCCCACAAAAGAGCACTTTGCCACGCTTCTAGAGCGAACTAAAACAAAAGAAAAACACCAAAAGTAAGAAGACACGCAGGGCTACAAGAGAACACAAGGAATAGATAATTTCACCGTAATATATTAACAGTTGGTATGCGTCTCTACTGGCCCCGTTTCGAGACCCGCGACCGCGCGGACTCCATCGGGAGCAACGCCTCCACTGTCTCGTCCAGTCAGGGGTCGCTCGGCAGCGATGCCGGCTTCCTCCTAGACAGCGACGAGGACAGCGACGTCGAGGACGACCTCGACAACGACGAAGACCACCACCACCACCACGCTCACGAAGACCCGCCGCCGCCACCACCACCCCAAACCCGCGCCACGGTCACGGAGGTGCACCCGCACAGAGGACCACACTACGTGTGCACTCTGTGTGGGTTCAGCGCCCCCCACATGTTCGTGCTCGGCCGCCACCGCGCACTCGCACACGAGAATGACCACTTTGTGGACATCTTCACGTGCGAGTGTGCGTGCGACCGGCACTTTACCACCCGCGGTGCTGCTGCTAACCACGAACGTGGATGCAGCACCGCCCAGAACACTACCACACTTGGCCTTGCGCCACAGAATGATGGTCCTGACCCGGAGACAGCCGCGCCAAGCAGCATCCCCGAGCCAGGGCCATCCCCAACCACGATGTCCCCCCTCGCCACGGTACCCGAGCGCACTTCAACGTGCACGAGTACCGTCGGCTACCAAACCGAGGGTGCCAAGAGGCGCCGCCTCGCCCCTCCCCTCCCCGATGACGAACGTCAGCAAGGTGCCAGTGTACCCCCCTCCCAGACGACGGTGTTCCTCACCGACCTGCTGACGCTCACCCGGTACCGAGTACACCAAGACAACGACGCCGCACACCCAGTCCCCCCTCCAGCGACGACAACGACAACAACCAACACTCAGGTAAGTATAGTGAACTCAAATGAAATGGTTATTAACTATGATTATTCCCCTACAGCGACGGTTTTCGGCCCCCAGACCGAAAACCCAACATACGAAAACGAGAATCCGAGCACCTACGAAGACGACGACGCATGGGTGGAGTCAACCGACAGTGCCCGAGCACAAATCGACATCCCTCCGGCCCAGACCAGCTTTTTTGACGAAGAAAACTCAAGTTTGGATGCGGCAATTGCGGTTTCTGGCCCTGGGACCGCCGTAACGGCTGATCTCAGGCCAGGAACTCCACGCACAACCACCGCAACATGTGAGATGACCCAGGACCCAGCTCCAATGACTGGTCTGAGTGCAGAACCGGCACTTTTGACCCAATTTGGGCCTGGTGCACCTACGAACCCAGCTCCAGCGACCAGCCCAAGTACGGAAAGTGCACTTTTGACCAGATTTGGTGCAAATGCAACCAGGGACCAAGCATCTGGTGCTAGTCCAGGGCCTGTGTCAGCTATTGCTGGTGGCACAGGAGCAAATGCAAGACCAGAACCGACCGAAAGTGCACTTCCGCGTGCGCGGCCACCCCGCGCGAACCTAACTACTGCTCGGAACAGTAGTTTGGGCCCCAGAAATGCAATTTCTGTGGGGGAAAGTGCAAATGCACGCACAACTACTGCTCCGAGCAGTGGTTTGAGCCATGAGAACGCTCCGCCCGTGCCAGAGAATGCTCTAGCACGTCCAACTACTGCTCGGAACAGTAGTTTGGGCCCCAGAAATGCAATTTTGGAGGCGGCTAGTACAGCGATGAGAACGAGGACTCAAGGAGAGCGAACCCTCACCGCGAACCCATTGAATTGGAGGTCAGACACGGTGCCAGCGGCCCGTCCTGACCGAAATGAGCGAGTTTTGACGGCGAGACCGTCTCGATGGCGATCCGCAACCACTCCTACGACGCCAATCACGACTGAAGCTATCAACGAGACCCCGGCGACCACGACAACGACCCAAGCGATCACGCCAGAAGCACCAGACGACGGCCGGCCATGGTTATTGAGATTTGATGGAGCATGTCCAGGAAATCCAGGGAAAGGAGGCGCTGGATCAGCCCTCTATGAACCTGGAGGAGCCATCCTCTGGACATGCCACCACTTTCTACCCGAGAACTTCAACACAAACAACACCGCCGAGTACACAGCGTTACTCGACGGCGTCCAGGCGGCCAAACGACATGGAGCAAGGCGACTCCGAGTGGAAGGGGATAGCATACTCGTCATCAGGCAGGTCCGAGGCATATATGCATGCGGCAATAAGCGTCTGAGAGCACTTAGAAACCGCATCCTCGGATGCCTACGGAGCCTCGACAGCTTCGAGCTCCACCACATCGACCGCAAGGCAAACACCCAAGCGGACGCACTCGCAAACCGTGCACTCGACCACGCCGCAACGAAATCGGTGTGCGCGGTGCACGGTGCTGGCGATGACCGATGCTGGACCCCGATCCAACGGAAGACGACCTCGCAGCGGCCAGACCCAGAGGCCACCGTCGATGAGGAAATGAAGGAAACCAGCGACGATGACGAAGAAGTAGTGCGCCGTGATGAGGGAGAGGTGTACGCACCTGTACGACTGGAACCAGGCACGATCCCGGCAAAACGACCAAGACTGCAACTACGAGCGCTGAGTGAGAACGAGGATGAAAAGAGCCGAGCGATAATAGAGAGGTTCGCCAAGAAGATGGCCACCAAGATCACCGACTGTGAGGATTGGGAAACCGGAGAAGGATATATTACAGCACTTACTATGCAAATGTATGACCTACTCCAGGAGTACTCCACAACGAAGAAACCCCGATCAATGATGAAGACCAAGAAGAAAACCACAGCGACCAAGACGATGATGCGACCACCACGACCAAGCACACAGCACCGTGAAGCGCGACTTGAAGAAGCACTCGACGACCTGATCATCGCACAGCGGGCTGAACCCAGCCAACAAGGACGCATCCAAAAAGCACGTCGGCGGGTGGGCCGAGTGAAAGCGGCAATCCTGAGATCAAAGCTCCGGCTCAAATTTGAGCAAAAAGAAAAAGAGTGCGTACAGGAACTCCTCCGAGGAGTGAACGAGGACGTCACTGAGGGTCCAATGGAAGACACCACCTGTCCCATCGGCAGGGAGGACCTGTACGCATTCTTCCAAGGCGTCAACACACCGAACATGGTGTTTGACTTTGACAGCGATGTAGGAGCACCGTTCCGAGCGGTGCTCCAGCGGCTGCCACCCCCGGAGCAGGTCCGAGAGGCATTAACCGATGACCTCACGATAGATGAGATCGAGGACCAACTCCAGATCGTGAACGGTGCCTCCAGCCCCGGACTGGATGGCATCGGCCACGATGTATATAAGCACTTCCGGCTCCAGTTGCTACCCGCACTCCACGCAGCCTTCAGCTTCTGCTGGAAGCACAAAAAGGTCCCCACTGCGTGGAAAGTGGGCACGGTCAGGCTCCTATACAAAAAGGGAGACCCGAACCAACCCAGCAACTGGAGACCGATATGCTTGCAACAATGCATCTACAAGCTCTACTCAGGCATCCTTGCGAAGAGATTCACTCGTTGGATGGACACCAACGAGCGATTCTCACTAGCGCAGAAGGGATTCAGAGCATTCAATGGATGCCACGAACACAACTTCCTGAGCACCTCGCTCCTCGACCAAACGAGACGGATGCACAGGAAGTTGTACAACGTGTGGTATGACCTGAAGAATGCCTTCGGGTCCCTGCCACAGGAGCTCATGTGGCGAGTCCTCGGGATGCTCCGAGTCGATGCTGCTTTCATCGAGCGCGCTCAGAACATCTACGAGGACTCCCACTTTGTCGTGAACAACGCCCACGATGGCCCCACGGACCCCATCCGCCAGGAGATCGGCGTGTACCAGGGTTGCCCGCTCAGTCCGTACCTCTTCATTGCGGCCCTGATACCGCTGCTCCGAGGGCTCCAGGAGCTACCTGGCGTGGGAGTGCCGCTCGCGGAGAACTTCAGACCATGTGTCTCGGCGTACGCCGACGACATCAAGATCTTCAGTGACTCCGCGAGCGGCATCAGGTCAGCGCACCAACTAGTGGAACGCTTCCTGAAATGGACCACGATGCGAGCCAACCCGTCCAAGTGCGCTCTGCTGGCGGTAACCACGAACTCCCGTGGGAACCCTGAGCTCGACACCGAGCTCCAGCTGCATCTGGACGGCACCCCGATACCCAGGCTCACTCTCAGCGACAGCTATGCATACCTAGGTATCGGGGATGGCTTTGACCACATCCAGCGCAGGTTTGCCTTGGTGCCAAAGCTGGGGGAGTTGAAAAAGAACGTGGTGGCACTCCTCCGCTCACCTTTGGCACCATGGCAGATCCTGAAGGCAGTGAAGACGTACATCTACCCCCAGGTAGAATACGCGCTCCGCCATCTCAGGCCCCTGCACTCCCAACTCCAGGGTTTCGACCGCGTACTGAGCAAGGGTCTGAGGCACCTCCTCCGCCTACCCAGCTCCGCCACCACAGCGTTCATGTACGCACCGACATCCCATGGAGGCCTGGGGCTACTGCCACTCACCGAGCTCCATGCAGCACTGCAGATAGCTCATGGGTGGCAGATGCTCCACTCCAAAGACCACACCATCCAGGCGGTGGCGCGCACGCAGATCACGCAGATCATACGAAAGCGCTACCGGCTGGATGAAGAGTACTGGAAGGAGCGCACCGAGGAAGCCATCCAACGCTTCCTCAACTCCGACCTGGACTCATCGCTCACGAACATCAGGAAGCGAAGGAACGGCGACATCGGCTCGCTCTGGACAGACATCCAGCGCCACCTGGCCACACACCAGCTCCGACTAGCCGATGTCGTCGACCCCAGCTCCGGCGAGCGACAGTGGCTCCAATTGAAGACCCCGAGCTCCAGGGACTGGCTCGAGCACACCACCGTGCTCCGACAGGTCAAGCTCCACATGAAGAATGCACACCTAAACAGGTGGAAGGAGATGTCGGACCAAGGACGCACGGTGCGAGCTCAGGGCGGTCCCGGGAGCTCATTCCTCACGCGTGGCACCGGCATGTGGGACAATGACTATGTCTTTGCAGTCCAAGCGCGCCTCAATCAGCTGGACACCAGGTCGGTGCTCAAGCGGAAAAGGGTGCGTACGAACGCCACATGCCGGTACGCTGAGTGCCGGAGCACGGAGACACTAGCCCACGTGCTGAACCACTGCCCCGGCACCAGCGACGCGGTGACCAAGCGCCACGACTCCGCGTTGAAGCTGATTACCGACACACTCCAGCCCCGAGTGCTCCGATCGCAGGAGCGACTCCAACTCCGAGTCAACCAGACGGTCGAAGGTATGGCAGGTCAGCTCCGGCCAGACCTCCAGCTCTTCGACACCAGGAGCAAGACGGTGGTGGTCGCCGACCTGGCGATCACCTACGAAGACCACCAGCAGGACGGACCCGAGTTCTCCAGCCTAGCGGCCTCAGCCCAGCGCAAGATTGAGAAGTACCAACCCATCAAGGTGCATTTGATGCAGCAAGGATGGACGGTACACCTATCTGCACTGGTGTACGGCTCGCTCGGCTCGGTGCTACCTGGGAACTTCAAGGTATACACCGAGGAGCTCGGGCTCCTGAAGAAGGATGCCAGGCGGCTCAACACCACCATCTCGACCGAAGCGATCAAGGCGAGCCGCCGCATCTGGAACCTCCACTGCGCCCTACACCGAGGGCCAACCCGACGTGTGGAAACGCAAACGACGACGCATCCAGATCCAGTCCAGATCCAGACTCCAGACCGACGACTCCAGGCCAGTCCTGCTCAACTCCAACATGATCCAGCACCAGAACGCCGGCCCCAACCCACGGACACCCGGGCACCAGCCCCGGAGCAGCGAAAACGACGCGTGCGAATCACGGCACCGGCACCGGAGCAACAACAGGGAGATCGGCCAGCCACGAACTCGGCACCAGACGAACGGCAGCGACACCAGACGCTCCATCACCGGCATCCAGCACCTCCAGGACGACAACCCGAGCTCCAACACCGACTCCCGCCCGTGCGGAACCAACCCAACCAGCCCCGGCACCGGCGCCCGACGCTCCGAGGTGGAGCTCCGGTGCACCGAGCTCCAGCGACCGAAACGACGCGACCGACACCGGAACTTCAACGCGGGCAACCAAGCGGCACCGGAACGCAAGTGAGACGGTCCACACTGTCCACGAGCATAGCCGGGACAGCAGCAGGGCCCAGATCAGCACCAGCTCCGACCAGAGGGGGGACAGACGGAGAAGCACGGAGGCCCACGCCTCCGGCGCGCGCAGGCAGATCGACAAGCGACCCCACAGCCACCCGACGACCCCGAAGCGCATTCAGTGCGACAGCCGGGGCACCAGCGACACGACAACCCCGACGCGCATACAGTGCGACAGCCGGGACACCAGCGACACGACAACCCCGACGCGCATACAGTGCGACAGCCGGGACACCAGCGACACGACCGGCCCGACGCGCATACAGTGCGACAGCCGGGACACCAGCGACACGACCGGCCCGACGCGCATACAGTGCGACAGCCGGGACACCAGAGGCGCCGACACGTGGTCCGGGGGGACCCACCGGCACCAACCAGAGCGTGTAGTGACTACACACCAAAAGGACATCGTGCGAACCCAGCCTCCCCAAGGCTACCAGGGCATCACCCACGTAGGGAACGGCCCTCCAAACCCAAGAGACGCAACATGGTCACAATGAGGTAACCTCTTTATACCTGATAACCTCTTTATTTGATCGTTAATTGGTAAATATACATTCTTTCTCTGTTCTAATCAGTGTGAAAACTGATTGCCGGGCGACAAACCCGGCTTTATTTTCACATTTATTTCTGAGCTCGGTCGGACCGCGAGCAGCTTGCTGCCTCGTCTCTGGCTCGGTTTCTTGTTATCTTTACTGTGTTGTTTATATTTGCTACCCTTCTATTTCGCTATTGTTCTTTCTGCTCTTTCGGTAGTCGGAAACAGTACCTAATCAGACAGGCGCAGAGTAGACAGGCGGTAGTGTAACTTGCGTGTCAAAAAAAAAAAGAAGAAAAAAAAAAGAGGAAAGTCGACCCCTACAAATCAGAGCACTTTGTCACACTCTTCTAGAGCGACCTAAACAAAGAAAAACACCAAAAGTACGAAGACAAGCAGGGCTACAAGAGAACCAAGGAATAGATCATTTTCACCATAATTAATTCACCAGTTGGTATGCGTCTCTACTGGCCCCGTTTCGAGACCCGCGACCGCGCGGACTCCATCGGGAGCAACGCCTCCACTGTCTCGTCCAGTCAGGGGTCGCTCGGCAGCGATGCCGGCTTCCTCCTAGACAGCGACGAGGACAGCGACGTCGAGGACGACCTCGACAACGACGAAGACCACCACCACCACCACGCTCACGAAGACCCGCCGCCGCCACCACCACCCCAAACCCGCGCCACGGTCACGGAGGTGCACCCGCACAGAGGACCACACTACGTGTGCACTCTGTGTGGGTTCAGCGCCCCCCACATGTTCGTGCTCGGACGCCACCGCGCACTCGCACACGAGAATGACCACTTTGTGGACATCTTCACGTGCGAGTGTGCGTGCGACCGGCACTTTACCACCCGCGGTGCTGCTGCTAACCACGAACGTGGATGCAGCACCGCCCAGAACACTACCACACTTGGCCTTGCGCCACAGAATGATGGTCCTGACCCGGAGACAGCCGCGCCAAGCAGCATCCCCGAGCCAGGGCCATCCCCAACCACGATGTCCCCCCTCGCCACGGTACCCGAGCGCACTTCAACGTGCACGAGTACCGTCGGCTACCAAACCGAGGGTGCCAAGAGGCGCCGCCTCGCCCCTCCCCTCCCCGATGACGAACGTCAGCAAGGTGCCAGTGTACCCCCCTCCCAGACGACGGTGTTCCTCACCGACCTGCTGACGCTCACCCGGTACCGAGTACACCAAGACAACGACGCCGCACACCCAGTCCCCCCTCCAGCGACGACAACGACAACAACCAACACTCAGGTAAGTATAGTCGGCCCCCAGACCGAAAACCCAACATACGAAAACGAGAATCCGAGCACCTACGAAGACGACGACGCCTGGGTGGAGTCAACCGA